>JAMPIV010003124.1:52500-83485 GCA_024509875.1 Oreohelix idahoensis | reverse complement strand
ACTTAATCTTGAACGGACCAATGATGTCTATAGCCATTTTCTGAAACGGCCGAATCGGAATATCTGCAGCCTGAATAGGAGCAGCATGTCTCGGACCTCTAGACTTGACCTCTTGACAAATTTTGCAAGATCGGCAATACATTCGGATGTCTTTATTCACGAATGGCCAAAAGAAGGACGCAAGGACTCTAGTTTTAGTTCAGCAACTGAGAAAAACCCCTACAACTTAGGCACAAGAATTAGCGAGGCATGTGTCCGAGTGTTGTACATTTCGTACTGACCATTTTCAAAATGTGTGCATTTGATTGGGATACCGCAAGCATTGACCGTTTGAATGTTTTTTTCTTCCCAACTAGAAATTTGTTGCGGGGTGCATTCTTTAACCCCATGAATACGACCGATTATAAGATCCGCAATAGGATTAGGAAGAAGACATGCATGGACCTCTCCTGTGAAGAAAGGAGTGTCAATCCTAATAATAGCAGTAGGATAGCTTTCCATAGTACCACCAAATGTAACACATTTGATTGTTTTTCCAGTGGCACAGCAAGGATCTATCAGAGACTCCCTAACCCCGACGGTAGTACATCCCGAATCGAAAAGTACTGAGACTAGCCTATCATTTATTAGACCTTTATGTAAGATGAGAGATCCTCTCCCATCATGCGCAACTGTAGCAGGTAGAGCAGGAAGAGGGTGACCACAACTTAGCGTAGATACAGTCGATGAGTCGAACAATGTTAAGCATTGGGGGCATTCAGTTGCTCTCCCAAAATCGAAAGCACAACCAGTGATAGCCCTAGAGTTACCACTATCATTTACTGTATTACAGGCTCCATCAAACTCTTGTTGTGCAGAGTTTGCCTGTTGGAAAGGTCTTTTTTTGTTAAACCTAGGTCTGCCTCGATTATCATTTCCCCTGTAATTATTTCGACTATCATTTCCCCTGTAATTGTTATCATACTGCCTATTGTAATCATCATTCCGGTTTGAATCCCGGTTTCTAAATTCACCATCGTCATAATCTTGACGTCGAGAATGATTACCTCGAAAGTTCGAATAGTTATTATTTGGATAGCCTTTGCGAAAGTGTCTCAAATTATTACCACTAAAATTACGAGAACTACCATCTTGTCTCCAATACATAGACGAAGAACCATCATGTGTTGGATTACTCCGCTTCTGGGTGTAATTTTGATTACTTCCCCTATTCCAGTTTTGTTGAGCACCCTGAAATTTTTTTTTGAAATTAGGGCCATATGGTGTTGCCGAAGCAGCTGGCAACCCTTCTTTCACTTTAGAATTGCTAACTGTAGCATGGGGATGTGCTGTGGCATACTGACAACAGTATTCCTCCATATCTTTTAAGTTTTTAGGCTTACGCTCATGAAGGAATGCAAGAAAAGAATCATTAACAGATGACAAAACCTTATCTCGCAATAATAAGTCCATTAGACCTTCATATGTTTTCTCAGTCTGAGACAACTCAACCCATCGTGTAAATGTACGACGTATCTTTGTAACAAAATCAGAGAAATCTACTCCATTTTCTGGCAACATTGTCCTAAAACGAAGACGATAATCTTCTTTTTTTAGTTGGTATTTTTTTAGCAATGCTGCCCTGACAACATCATAATTAGTCCTCTCATGTTCGACTATTGTCATAAGAGTAGTCACTGTGTCACCTGTAAAAAATGGCATCAGTTGTTCAACATATTTTTCCTTTTTTATGTTATGCGTATCGCACAAAAATTGGAATCTATCTAGATAATCTGCTACGTCATCCTTTAAAGGATTGAAATGAGGCAATTTAATCCTACTAACAAACTCCTTTGTCGTACTCGAAGTTGTTTGCTGAGCACCCGTACTCGCCAATTTCAATTTCTCTAACTCCAAAGTTGCGAGTCTTTCATCAAGTTCCATCTTCTGTTTTCTTTCCTCATGTTCCATTTTTCTAATTTCAGCCTCAGCTTTCCTCTCCTCTGCAGCAGCTTGAGCTTTCCTCTCCTCTGCAGCAGCTTCTTTGTCTAATCTCTTTTGTTCAGCTTCAAATCTCCTTTCCTCCACCTGCATCTGCAATTTCTTTTGTTCAGCAGCTAATGCTTTGTCATACTGAGCAACAGCCCATTGTTCTAACTGTTGACCAGTTTTATCAAGGGCCTTCCCTTGTGTAATAAAGTACTCTAATGTAGACATCTTGTCTAATGAGATCAGTAACTTGCAGAAGTAAATATATTAAATTATCCCACTTTAATGGGAGACAAGTCTGAAATGATAGACTTGTATACTCACTTCACTTTATTTCACTCTCTTAGTCTTAGACAAAGACTTTGTATGGTCCCCTTGTTTATAATGTAACCAAAAAATCACTTGAGTACCTGTGGAAAAAAAATTCCTTATATCCCACTCACTATGGGCACAAGTCTTTTTTATAAAGAACTTGAATATGTATTTCACCTTGTCTCAATCTTTGTAGATAACAAGTCTTTTATCAAAGAACTTGTATAAATACCTTATATAAAAATATTTTATTAACAAACTCTATATGAAGAGTCTACCTTATCAATAATATCAATACATGACCAAGTATATGTATGTAGACTGTGCATGACAGTAATGTAGTACAAAAAAAAAAAATACAAAGACAAAGATACAAAACAATACAAATGGCAACACTGTTTTAACCAAAAATGTGTAGAGAAATAAAAAAGAAAGGAGAGACCTACAGAATACAAACAAAACAAATCGAAAATCAAAACTGAAAACCAGACAAAAATATTACAAAAACAACGTTAAGTACAGTTACATCACAGCTAACATCAATAGCGACCAATTGTCACTAGCAAATTTTCAAATTAAGAAAATTTGCACCTACAGAACGCTTACAGTAAGCCTCGATTAAGTGGCATATTTACTGTAAGACCCACCAACCGAAAACCCGCTGAAAAATACACAAAAACAGTAGAAGTAACATAAACATATAGCAATCAATTTCAATGTGTTGCAGAACAAGTTCAGTCACAGCTGAAACTAAAATAAATTTCTTGCTCCTTGCGAACACAGAAACAAAATGTCAAACGCGCACTGAACGTCAAATCCACTGTAGCATAAAGTGGTATTCACGAACCAAAGTTACTATGACCTTCTCGAGTTAGGACTTGCACATTGAATGTTTACAATTTCCACGTACTGTTTACAAATACTTGACCTCGAACAATGTAGCTTGAATGCTCGCACATAGAAAAGTCTGTTGTTGACTGAAACGTGTAACAACCAGCAGTACTGTTCACAATAGGAACCCGCCTTCTATGCAGTTATGGTCCACGTAGCAAATGCCTAGATCTTAACTTCAGTACTTGTCTTGTTGTGGTTTATGTAGCATTATAATATAAATGCCCGCACTGTTTATCTAGGTCAACCGTTGATGACCTATTTCTGTCCTGTTGTAGCCAAAACTTGCAAGTGTAGAATTAGCGCTGTGTGTTACGGCTGTCCCGTGTGTAGCTTAGACCCACAGATCAGAAATGTAATGTGTACTTGTCCTTCCTGTAACTTTCTGGACAAAACTGGAGACATCATACATGTAACAGCCAACCAGGAATGTAAATTTCTGGATCCATTAATGTCAACAATAATGTCAAATGCTCGCTCTGTTCTTTTTAAACCCACAGATCTGGTCCATCAGAAATGTAAGTTTCTAGGCCACATTGGCAACAACAAATGTATCAGAAGAGCCCACGTAACTGTTCCACCAGAAATGTAACTGTCTTTTTCTCCTGTTGAGGTGATCACTGGCCCAAGACAGTATACTTGTTGTTAGATGTGTAGTGCGAGCGTATGATGAACTGAGTGTGGGTGCGAATGAAGGCGCGAATGTGTTTAGGCTCGTATATATGAAGACCCTGCAACCCATACTCTCACATGCAGTAGTCAAGGATGCTTGGACACTGCAGGCATGTTTCAAAACATTTATTGACGAGAACACACATAGTATCAACAGGAACAGTCAGTGTAACAAGGTCATGCTGACCTGAAATCGATAGGTATATAGTTGGCATTCAAAAGGTAAACATCAGAATAGACGTGCATGGTCAATAGCAAAGTTCTTCAATAATGACAGTTCGTAGCGTCGCCCTTGGCATCTCTGACTAAACGCGTCAGATGCCTTAGTCACTTTGACACATAGGTGCAACTTGGCATTCCCCGCCAATTGCACATTATCAGGCTGTAGTATAATAGCCGAAAGCACAGGCCTCGTTCTGACGTCGGCTGTGTACTTCTGTTAAATAGGTTATCATCAACCCTGCAGTAATGCTTATTGTAGACATAAATCCCGCCAATCTGCGGTTCCCACAATATATCTTCGTCACTGGATTTCTGGACAATATAAAGACTAACAGTCTTGGATGGCTACCTCGAGCACAAAATATAAGTTCTGAAAATGGAGGATCGGTGAGCTGCAGTTCACACTAAGTAATCCTTTTACATGTTCTGCCACCGAAAAGCGTAATAATGCATAAAGGTCGGTATTACCTGGAAAATGAATCCTCAGAACATAACAAGGAATTCTGTCGTCATCCCGACGCACAGAGATTCACTGGAGAAAACTGCCATAGCAGTTACTTCGAAGATTCTCCCCGAAAAAACAATGGACTCTTGGTCCCTTCAGAAAAACAGGACCTTCCCGGCTTGCAGGAAGTATAACTCTCTCCCGCTTAAAAAACCTTCCCATAGGCCTACGCCCGAACTGTCAACCTTTGACCCTACAGGTCAAAACACAATGAATGAATAAACAAGGGAAGACAACCCCTAATCAACCTGACATCGCAGGTAAAGACACAATTATACTTATGATAAAACATAGGCAAATAACTTGACAGATGACTCCATCGAAAATGACAGCAACAACCCCCTTACCAGAAAAGCTTTTGCGGCTGACATAAAGAAACGATATCAAATTGCCAAAAGTCAGGAAAAGACATTGACTGATGATATAGACCAGAAAATCAACACCATTTCAACAATATATAAGGAAAGCAGCAAATCATGCTTGGGATTTCAGGAAAGGAAGAAGCAAGACTGGATAACACCAGAAACATTAAACACCATAACACTGAGAAAGGAAATGAAAAGAAAGAAAACAGAAGCGAAGTCCCCCAGGTTAAAGCAACTATATGGCGAACAGTACAGTCAGCTGGACAAGGAAGTTAAATGCCAAACCCGAGCCAACAAAAGGAATTTCCTAGACGATCTTGCAAGACAGGCAGAAGAGGCAGCACTGAGAAATGAACAAAGCACAGTATACAAAATAACTAAATTCATCAGCGGAAAACGAGGTGCAAACAATATTACATTAGTAAGAGATAAGCAAGGAAATCTCATCACAACAGCAGAGGGACAGAAAACACGATGGGCAGAGCACTTCAGAGAAACTCTGAACAAGGAACCACCAGAGACACAATTGATTGTTCCTGAGGCTGAAAGTAGAGAATGCCATTCATATGATACAAAAAGGAAGATCAGCAGGCATGGATAACATAAACATTGAAATGATAGAAGCTCTGGAGAGCTTTGGTATAGATACAATCACAGAAATATGCAATGATATTTACAATACAGGATATTTACCACACGACATGAAGAACAGTTTGGTTTTAGACGGAACAGTGGAACAAGAGAGGCAATATTTTGCCTAAGAAGATTAGCAGAAAAATATACAGAGGTCCAAAAAGTATGTACATGTGCTTCATTGACTATAAGAAGGCTTTTGACAGAATCCATCATGAGAAAATAATTGAATGCCTCAAAGACATAGGTATTGATGGAAAAGATATAAGAATACTCAGTAACCTTTATTGGGAGCAAACTGCCACAGTAAGATCGGGAAGGAATTATTCACCATACATAGACATAAAAAGAGGTGTCAAACAAGGTTGTGTGCTGTCCCCCTGCCTATTTAATTTATACACCGAAAAAATTTTCAAACAGATACAGGAAATACCAGGACTGAACATCAGTGGAAGATCAATAAACAACCTTAGATATGCAGATGATACCGTGTTGTTAGCTGAAAGCGAACAGGAGTTACAAGAACTAGTGAAGCAAGTGAACAGTATAAGTCATGAATATAGACTCGACATTAATATTGAGAAAACTAAAACTATGATAATTAGCAAAACAGACGATAAACCCACATTAAAGATAAGCGTAAATGGGAAAATCCTGGAACAAGTCAAGAGCTACGTATATCTTGGTCATATAATAACAGAAGATGGCAGATGTGAAACAGAAATCAAGAAGAGAATAGGAATGGCCAAAGCTACATTCAACAACATGAAACATATACTGACATCCAAACAGTTATCTCATAAATTAAAACTGAGAATCATAAAGTGTTATATATATTCTGCATTTCTGTATGGTGCAGAAACATGGACGATGAATAAGCATTTGGAAGAAAGAATTGAGGCTCTTGAAATGTGGATATATAGAAGAATGGGGCGTATCTCATGGAAAGAGATGAAAACAAATAAGGAGGTCCTAGAAAATCTAGGTATGAAAAGAGAACTAATGAGAGAGGTCAAAGTTCGGCAGCTAAAATACTTTGGCCACATAAAAAGGCATAACACCTTGCAGAAGACCATAACAGAAGGGAAAGTTGAAGGCAAACGTGCAAGGGGAAGACAGCGCTATAAGTGGGAAGATAACATCAAGAGATGGACGGGAAAGAGTCTATCAGAGTGTACCACCAAGACAAGAGACAGAAGACGTTGGAGATCCATTACAGCCAACCTTCGTTGTAGAGATGGCAACTGATGATGATGATGATGAGGCTGAAAACGATCTAGATGTAAATACAGACATTCCACGAAAAGAAGAAATCATCACAGCAATCAAAGGGTTAAAGAACGGAAAAGCTCCTGGCCATGATAACTTAAATGCAGAGCTATTTAAGACAGACCCTGAGCTAACAGCAGAACTATTAGAACCACTATTTGCACAAGTGTGGAAAACGGGTACAACAGCATCAGAGTGGAACAAAGGAATAATTGTCAAATTGCCCAAGAAGGGAGATCTTGCAGACTGCAATAATTGGAGAGGAATCACTCTTCTCTCAGTTCCTAGCAAAATACTAGGCAGGATAATTATACAGAGAATTTCAAAAGCAGTAGACCACAAACTGAGAAAAGAACAAGCAGGATTTAGAAAGAACAGAAGATGTGTAGATCATATATTCACTCTCAGGAACATTATAGAGCAGTGCTCAGAATGGCAAAGACAGCTGTACATTAATTTCGTTGATTTTGAAAAGGCTTTTGACAGCATACATAGGGACAGTTTATGGAAAATACTGAGGGCTTATGGAATTCCAAGCTGCATAGTGTCAATCATAAAAAGCCTCTATGCCAACTTTACGTGTAGTGTTGGACAGAACAACCTAACCTTTGAGGTGAAGACAGGAGTACGACAGGGATGCCCCTTATCAACCACTCTATTTTTTAACAGTCATAGACTGGGTGATGCGCCAGACAACAGAGGGCAGTCCAAGAGGAATAAGATGGTCTACATTTTCTACATTGGAAGATCTAGAATATGCAGATGACATTGCACTACTAGCACATTCACATCAACACATCCAGGAAAAAACGGATAGACTTAATAAGTTTAGCCAGCAGGTGGGCTTGAACATCAATTTAAAGAAGTCAGAGGTCATGACGCTCAATGTGAGCAACCCTGAGCCCATATCAGTAAGGAATCAGCAACTGGTACAGACAGACACCTTCACATACCTAGGATGCATAGTAACACCAGACGGCGGCGCAGGCAAAGACATCAACATCAAAATGAATAAGGCAAGAACAGCCTTTTTTAGTCTAAACAACATCTGGAAGTCCTCTCAATACAGCACAAGCACAAAATTAAGATTATATCAGAGCTGTGTGCTTTCTGTGCTTCTCTATGGGGCGGAATGCTGGAGAGTTACAGAGAAGGAAATGTCGAAATTGTCCTCTTTTCACACAACATGCCTAAGAAAAATTCACCGAATCTTTTGGCCGAATACCATCACCAACCAAGATCTGCTTACTCGGAGCAAGCAAGAGGACATGCACACCATCATAGCTGGCAGACGCTGGAGCTGGGTTGGCCATGTCCTCAGAAGAGACCCCGATGCCATCACAAGAACAGCTATGCTTTGGACCCCTGAAGGAAAACGAAAGAGAGGCCGACCAAAAACAACCTGGCGGAGGACTGTGGAAGCTGAGATGCAAAGAATGAACCAGAGTTGGGGCACTGTACGAAGGATGGCCACCGACCGAGCAAAGTGGAATCAATTTGTTGTTGCCCTACAAGACGCCACTAGGCGTGATGGTCACTGACTGCTTTGACGGTCGGCGGCTAAGGATCAAAGAAGAAGAAGAAGAAGAAGAATGAAGGAACTTCGCAGTGTTTGAAGGGAAACAGTACAATGCCCAATTATTCTCGCTATTATACCTGAAAAAAAAACAAAAAACACAATATGTTAGAGTTTAAAGGGAGGGGGGGGGGGGAATAAAGGGGCAGAAAACTAATCCAAACCCAGAACTGATTGTACAAATGTAAATAATTATAGCCATGTTTGGCTTTCTTGTGTTTAACTGTTTTCTTTTGTTTAAGTCTTTACTTTGGAGGGGAAATAACTCTTTTTTTCTGTTAACTTCATATTTAAGAAATGTTCTTACTTAATTCAGAAATAAATGCCTTTGGCTTTTTAAATTTTTTTTTATTAATTTCTTTTTTTTGACGTCAACAACAAACATGAAACTGTACGGTATATACTTCCCATCTCACCCAAACCGCACACACAAAGTCACATGGCAGAACGTTGTCGCAAAAATCACAGACACGCTACAACGCTACAAATACAAAGTACAACCATTTTTTCCAGAAGTGCAATAGTGAACTGCTTTATTATTCCAAAAATAATTTATAATGCTAGTCTTTGACCTCACCCAACATACGGTGACAGAGATAAACAAGGAGATTAGGCGTTTTGTTTTTGGGCACACTTTATTTAGCATTAAACATCAAACACTCATGTAAGAGAAAAGATTCAGGGCAAATGCCCCCCTCCCCCCTCCCCCGCAGGACATAAGGACAAAAAGAAAGACACTTCTAATCAAACATGTAGGAAATATAATAAGAGATCCAGAACAACACACATTAGCCCATTACTACGTAGGGCTTAGACTTGCTAGACTGAGACCACTAAAGAACAGAGTCCCATATCATTTCGGCATCACTACCACCTTTTTACAACACATGCAAACAAGCCATCAGAGGACACGAAATTTTAATTAACCAGAAAAGAAACACAATTTACAAACACTTATTCAGGTTACAAGCACCATCTTTACACCTTAGAATTAAAAGAGGTTACAATTACTTTATAACAGATTACACTGAGATTTTCACCGATCTTCACAACAAAAGCATCACACCAAAAGCCAGAGAAGTCACATATCGAGTTTTATATAACATGACACCAACCACAGAAATAGCAGCACACAGATTAAAATGAAAATCACGATGATTATTTGTAATTAATACAGATCTTAATTCCTTTAAATTTCTTCTTGAAATTAGGCAGTTACTCTTTATGCTCTGCTGGATAACACCGTGAAGTTATTTCTTAGCTGGTCATTATGTTTATCACAGAAAATATAAAAAAAAAAAAGAATCCGTTTTTAATTCATACATGCCAATAACATTAATTAAAGGGAAATTACTTTATGCTGGATTTCAAGGGAAATCATTTAAATAATAAAATTATCAACGCTTTTTGCAATAACCAACTAACATTTTTATTATATTGCATAACAATTACAGATGTTTAATTACACATTTTAAATGCTATTGCACATTTAAATAAAATTTATTTTTCTATAGTATTAAAGTTAAGATTAGTATGTATATTGATTGTAAATTAGTTTCTCAGAGTTTAAGAATTGGCTTATAGATTTATAAGACATGTAATAACATTCATAGTTTCAGCTTTCGATTCTAAAAAAGTTTATGGGAGTCTGCCTGCTTTTGTTCTCGCTCGATGTACAGCGCAAATAACGTTGTGAAACCCAAAGCCCTAATATCTGGTTAGAAGAACGCAGCCAGGAGTCAATCCACAGTGCTGAGTACATTCAAGTTGATCTGCCTGATGATGATCTCACACACTTCTTGGACGGGAAGAGAAATGCAATCAAGTTTCCACCTGCCAGTGCAAAAGGGCTTTGGGAACAGCTGGACGAAGCCTTGGCAAAAGAGTTGGATAACAACCTGAAGCAGATAAGTTTGGAGAAGAAGCTGGAAATCTTTGGCGACATAATATATCTGCACTGTCGCAAAGTGTTCGGAGTGAGGGAGGCAAGGGAAAGTAACCCACCACGAAAAAGTAGAAGACAAATTAAAATAGAAGAAATCAGGAAACAGAAGAAGCATGCCCGAAAACTTTTCAAGAACGCAGTTGCCACAGAGAAGGAAGGGTTACGACAGGTTTGGGAGCACCTGAAAGGCCAACATAATGCCCTTTGTAGAGCAGAAAGGTTGTGCAGGAAGAGAAGGAAGACTCGAAGGGATAGGGAAAGATTCTTCAGGGAGCCCTTCAAGTTTGCCAAAGAACTGTTTGAGCAGCCACGGTCGGGTACGCTAAACATCAAGAAAGAAGACCTGGAAGAACACCTTAGAATGACATATTCAGATGGTCGCAAAGATGAGCCGCTCAGCAGCATGGCAGGCCTTAAATGGCCGAGTAAGCCAGGAGCTGAATTTAACACCAAGCCCCCAACGGTGCAAGAGGTAGAAAGCATTGTCCAGAAAGCTCGGTGCAAGTCAGCTCCAGGTCCTAATGGTGTTCCATATGTGGTGTATAAGAGATGCCCTGAAGTGCTCAAACGACTGCTCCGTTTACTAAAGAATGCGTGGAAAGCCCAGCTTGTAAGCAAGGAATGGAGAAAGGCGAACGGAGTCTACATCCCGAAGGAGCAAAATTCCACAGACATCAGTCAGTTCAGGCCAATCTCACTACTCAATGTGGAAGGGAAGATATTCTTCTCAGTGATGGCGAAAAGACTCACTACATACCTCCTGGCAAATGGGTACATTGACACTACCATTCAGAAAGGAGGTATCCCAGGTACACCAGGATGTCTAGAGCATGCCACAATGATCTGGGAAGCAATCCAAAAGGCAAAGTCTGACAGAACAAACCTCCATGTAATCTGGTTGGATCTAGCGAATGCTTATGGATCCGTTCCACACCAGATGTTGTGGCAGGCCCTAGAAATGTATCATGTTCCACAAGAGATTGCAGCAATGCTGAAGCTGTATTTCGCAGGGTTTGCTGTCAGATTTTCAACCAGAGAGTACACAACGAAGTGGATTGGCCTTGAAGTTGGAATTGCAATGGGGTGTACCATCTCTCCGATACTATTCGTGATGGCTATGCAGGTAATCCTCAATGCGGCCGAAGGAATGGCTATAGGTCCAAAGCTTGGGGGAATGTGTCACATGCCACCGCTCAAAGCATTCATGGATGACACAACAATTCTGACATCAGATGAACATCAGGCCCGGAGGATGTTAGAACGCCTGGATGAACTAGTCAGCTGGTGCAGAATGAGCTTCAAACCCAAGAAGTCGAGAAGCCTATCAGTCAGGAAAGGGAAGATAGCAGAAGACATATTCGTGGTTTCCAACCAAAGAATCCCTACTGTCATTGAGGAACCTGTTAAAAGTCTTGGCAGGGTGTACGATGCCTCATTAAAAGACTCGAAGGCAGTGCAACAGACAATAGAAATGGCAGACAGAGGGCTACAGATCATAGACCAAAGCAGACTCTTGGGAAAGTTCAAACTGTGGTGCCTCCAGTTCATGTTGATACCGAAATTGCTGTGGCCACTGCTTATATATGAAATAAGCACAAGTACAGTCGAAGCTATAGAGCAAAAGGTCAACAAGTTCATGAGAAAGTGGCTAGGGGTACCACCAGGTCTGTCAGATGTAGCACTGTACTGCAAAAAGTCAAAACTTCTGCTTCCTTTCAAGTCAGTTGTTGAAGAGTACAAAGTTGGAAAGGCAAGGCTTGCAATGATGCTACGCGAGTCAGCTGATGACGTGGTTAAGTCCATTCAGCCTACACTGAAAACGGGAAGGAAGTGGAGAGTGGAAGAAGCTGTTGATGCTGCCCAAGAGTCACTCAAACTGAGGGAGGTAATCGGATACACACAGACGAATAGACGGGGATTTGGTCATGGAGACATCCGCTGGTGGTCCAAGGCATCAAGCAGGGAGCGCAGAGACATGGTTGTTCATGAGATACGAGAGGCTGAGAATGATAAGAGGTTGCAAAAAGCAGTGCAGCAGGTCCAACAAGGCCAATGGACTACATGGGAAGGAGCCCTGCAGAGGTCCTTGACATGGAATGATATATGGCATATGGCACCTCTTAGGCTCAGCTTCGTGGTTAGATCAATGTATGACCTGCTGCCGTCGGCCACCAACCTTGTGAAATGGGGAAAGTCGGATGATGAGCAGTGCCCCCTGTGCCAGGGGAGGCAGACACTCGAACACGTGCTCTCAGCGTGTAAGGTGTCATTAGGGCAAGGGCGATACACCTGGCGCCATAACAAAGTGCTAAATGAGCTTGCTGCGACAATAGATCTAGCAAGGATGAAGGCGAACAGCAAACCCAGGCCGAGCACCGCAAATACATACTTTCTGAGGGCAGGAAAGTCAGCACACCCCAAACCGAGTAAACCAGGTAGCAGTTTACCATCTCTTCTTGATTGTGCAAATGACTGGGAGATGGCGGTAGACCTACCTGGACGAGGGGCATATCCAGAGAGTATCAGGAAATCGCGGAGACGGCCGGATATAGTGCTTCATTCTTCTTCAACGCTTCAGGTCATACTGATTGAACTGACCGTGCCATTTGAATCCAGATTAGACGAGCAACATTCGTTCAAAGCGGCCAAATATAGTGATCTGGCCGCGGATCTGAGACACGAGGGGTTCACTACAAGGGTCATGGCTGTTGAAGTGGGCGCAAGAGGGCTTGTGGCTGCATCAATGTATGATCTATTGAAACTGTTGGGGTTGAAGGGACAGGCGAGAACAAGGGCACTGAAGAGGCTTAGTGAAACTGCCGAAAAGGCATCAGGCTGGCTGTGGAACAACCGCAATGGGCAATGGAAATCGTGACAATAAACGCTGCGGTACAGAAAACACCAGGAATTTTTCTAAGTCCACAAAACGCTGAGTTTTGTGGTGTACTAGTGAGCGGGCTGTGACTGAGGGGCAACAGGCGATGTATATTATAGGAGGTGTCAGTGTCAGAATTTCAGTGGCTAGGCTCGGCGGCTTCGCGATGGTGTCTCAGTGTGTGCGACGGAACGAACGGAATAATTTGTCTTCTCTTTGTTACTTTCACAATTGCCTCCACGGCTGGCGGAGTTGTGGATTAAAGTTGCTACCATAAGTGAAATGGGTTCATTTTCGATACAAGACAACAGGAGGCTGAGACGCTTGGGAGTCATGACCCAAGTGGGCCCGCCCCCCTTAGAGTGTAAAGGAGTATACTGGGCCGAAACACTTGTCTGATGGGGGACTTCTTCTGATGATCAGATTGCCTCCTGTTGTATCGCTCTGTAAAGAGTTTCCTATCATGGCCTTTGGCTAGGATCATGTGTCTAGACACAGGGACCGGTATGACATTTATGTCATGAGGTCCTTTGTGTAAGAACATAGAAGACCACTACAATGACACATGGTGTCATTGGGTCTTCGTGTGTTGGGACATGTGGTCTTGACCAGGGTCGGGTTTGGGCAGGGCTAATGCGACCTCATGCGAGGAAAAAATATGCGACCTCAAGCGAGGAAAAAAAAAAAAAAAAAAAAAAAAATGCTTTTGTTCTCGCTCGATGTACAGCGCAAATAACGTTGTGAAACCCAAAGCCCTAATATCTGGCCTTTGGCTAGGATCATGTGTCTAGACACAGGGACCGGTACAGTGACATTCATGTGTCATTAGGTCCCTTGTGTGAGAACACAGGGGATCACTAGGTGACACATTTTGTCACTGGGTCTTCTTGTGTTGGGACATGTGGTCTTGACCGGGGCCGGGTTTGGGCGGGGACAATGCGACCTCATGCGAGGAAAAAATATGCGACCTCAAGCGAGGAAAAAAAAAAGGCTAGGATCATGTGTCTAGACACAGGGACCGTTGCAGTGACATTCATGTGTCATTAGGTCTCTTGTGTGAGAACACAGAAGATCACTACGGTGACACATGTTGTCATTGGGTCTTCTTGTGTTGGGACATGTGGTCCTGACCAGGGCCGGGTTTGGGCAGGGCTAATGCGACCTCATGCGAGGAAAAAATATGCGACCTCATGCGAGGGGAAAAAAAAAAAAAAAAAAATTTGTTCTCGCTCGATGTACAGCGCAAATAACGCTGTGAAACCCAACGCCCTTATCCGGCCTTTGGCTAGGATCATGTGTCTAGACACAGGGACCGGTACAGTGACATTCATGTGTCATTAGGTCTCTTGTGTGAGAACACAGAGGATCACTACAGTGACACAGTTTGTCATTGGGTCTTCTTGTGTTGGGACATGTGGTCTTGACCAGAGCCGGGTTTGAGGTGGGTGTCAATGCGACCTCATGCGAGGAAAAAATATGCAACCTCATGCGAGGAAAAAAAAAATGTGTTCTCGCTCCGCCTTTTGGCTAAGATCAAAGTTTCATTGCATACGACTCTTATCTCACCAAAACGGCACCGGAGTTTTACCACCAGAGTTCACTGTTCTTCTCAGAGCAAACCACCAGCCCCGACAAACTGTTCTTCTCAGAGCAAACCACCAGCCACGACAAACTGTTCTTATCAGAGCAAGCCACCAGCCACGACAAACTGTTCTTATCAGAGCAAGCCACCAGCCACGACAAACTGTTCTTCTCAGAGCAAGCCACTAGCCACGACAAACTGTTCTTATCAGAGCAAGCCACCAGCCACGACAAACTGTTCTTATCAGAGCAAGCCACCAGCGACGACAAACTGTTCTTATCAGAGCAAGCCACCAGCCACGACAAACTGTTCTTCTCAGAGCAAGCCACTAGCCACGACAAACTGTTCTTATCAGAGCAAGCCACCAGCCACGACAAACTGTTCTTATCAGAGCAAGCCACCGGGTTTTCACGCTGTCAGCTGATGTAACTGTCTTCTGTCAATCCTGCACTGTTTGTCTGTAACATCCGCAGCCACTCTGTGTTTTGCCTCTTTGAAAGGTATGTTTTTGGACACGGCCTCCTTCAAGATGCTCTTTGTGTCCTGAAACACGGGGCAGCCTCGGTACCTTGTCACGTGGTTTCCGTGGCAGTTTGCACAGGTACGGTTTGAGTTATTCGCTGTGTAATTGATATCCTTCATGGCCTTGGTACAGTCACGATATGGGTGGCTACCCGCACAATACCGGCAAACTGTGTCTCTCCTGCACGTTTTCTTTGTGTGTGAAAACTGCTGGCAGTTAGAGCACTGCATGACCGGAGGGATATATGCCTCTGTCCTTTTTGAAGTGGTTTTTAGCGTCAATCTCTCAGGTCTTGTCGACCCCTCAATGGTTATTACAATCAGGTTTGTGTCTTTTTTGTCCCATGTTTTTAGCCTTTCGACCTGCGTGAATTTGACTTCTGAGTTTTCGGTCTGTAGGTTGCTGTGAATCTCGCTTGCGGGCCATCTGGTGTCCACTCCTCTTACGACAAATTTCTTTGTATTCTTGTATCCTTCCACCACCACTTTTATCTGGTGTGGCAGCTGGACTTCTTTTGGCCCGGACTCCAGTTCGATCATCAGCGAGGCGGTTGTTTCGGTGTTGTTAAGGGAAAGCACGACTCCCTTTTCGTGCCTCCTTACTTTAGAGATGCCTCTCCTGCCAGTTATTGACTCGAGGATGCAGATCACTTTGTCATCTGGTAGGGCCCTGAGTGAAGCTTCACCTCCAGACATCTGCGTGATCTTAACGAACCTCTCTATCGCATCTGTGTCGCCTTTTTTGCTCGCCTTTGTTCCCTCTTTCCTTCTCCGGTCCCGGTCAGGACTAGATTCAAGCTTTGGTGGTGATTTTATTGTCTTCGGATTTTGGAGCAGCTTCCCTGGGGTAGCCACAGCTGTCAACTCGGCATCGTGTGGTAATGGCTTCGGGGATGTTTTCTGGGTCGTAGGTGATGTAGATTTCCGACCTTTTTCTATATTCTGGGTTGTCATCGGGTTATGGTGCAGCGTCTCTGAGGTAGACAAGGTTTCAGCTGTCGATTCGGGTACGTGTGGTGGTGGCCACATGGTTATAAGCTCCTGTCTTCTCGGCACGAGTACTTGGGCCAGTCTTGCTCTCTGGCTGTCTGTCTTTGTTGTTTGTGGTTTTGTTATTCCCCTGGCTGTTCAGCGCTGGTGGGCTGGTGTAAACCTTCCTCTTTTTGGCGTGTGGTTTATTTCTGACCATTTTGATGATAATGCGATCTTTTCTCGAATAGTGGCGTCCTGAGAAGGACGTTGGTAGTATCGTTGGTGCGATGTTCCGAGTCTATACGACAGTGAAGATGTAATAGATCTTAAGAGCATGATGGACGACATGAAAAGAATACAACAAATAGAAAGAGATGTCAAGAAGCTGACAGAACTGAAGGAAGAAAACTCAGAAATCCTCAAGAGAATTGAAGCAGAACGAAGAGCCGTAGAGGAAATGACATCCAACACACGGGAAACAAATACGAACAACCCAACAGACGAAGAAGTCATAGAAGAAACACTAAACAGACTACTACCTGCAATCATAGAAAAAGCACTTTCACAGATACAGGAGAGCAGGAAGACAAAAGAAGCAGAAACTAGGAGCGTAAAAACACACAAAACCAAACAAGCCAGATAGTGAGGCGGGACATGAAAAACACCATGAACACGACACGGCACCACGAACGGACATACAAAGAGGAATCCAGACAGCCAGCTAGTGGTCCCTTTCAGGACCAGTCTTTTTCAGGACTAACATTCGACTAGCACCGAAGAACCTAACACACAATATACCTCAATTATAACCAACTTCCAGGTTGAACAGGGTATAATAGCAACATAGCAGACAAACTAACGAACGAACGGACCCTACAAATTAATACATTTTTTGAAGGCCGATTAGGAAGCAATTCCCGATCGGCCGTGAAATCAAATCTGACTGAATGCTTTCTGTGACAAATAGCCTGGGGCGCTTAAGCGCTCATCATATATTTTATCGTCATATGTCCAATGAAGTATAAAGCAGAAGTTAATTTCATGTAGAATCAGCGCCCCAGGCTTTTTGTCAATTTGATGTTACATTTTTACTGCAAGCTATAAACTTCTTGAAAAATTATTTTTGGGTTTTTAGTGCATTAAAAGCCTGTGTTTAAAATATAGTTTTTACATTTTTTATTAAAGTTCAGTGCAGTAGAATTCTTCTTTACTCTTCTGTGAGCATGTTTACATAATCCCAAGCCATAAATGGCCCTTGGAACATGAACAATAAAATGGTTTATGTTGAAACCCAGAAAAGAAAAAAAATTGTGTCAACATTTTTCCCCATTAAGGATTAAACACATTTTAATTAATTAATTTTTTTGTTTTTTAGTCGTCGTATGTCGAGTCATCGTAACTATCACGTACGCGGTGAGCTGAAGACTATCTGTATTTGCTGCAATAGCGTAGGTAGTGTTTTCGATTGATTTTTGCCAGAGGTCAATTGTGGTAGTGGCCCAGTCTTTGTAAAAAGTAAAAACAAAAAAGAAGTACAACCGAGTTGAACACCTGTTGGCACAGTATTGTGAAACAAGGTATATACCAGGTATGAGTTTAACACATGCTGATACAGTACTGACAAAAAAGTAAAAGAAATATTAACAAATCGTTGCCTTAATTACTGCTTTCTTCCATGTCAACTTCAGCGTGTTTCGAGAAAAAAAAGCGTTCAACGTTTTGAGATATTCGTAAAAAGGAAGAAGGTATCACATTAAAATAAACTGTGCGGGATGATCCAAACCATTAGCTTTAAGGTTTTGTGTACGATGATAGATTAATGTATATAGATTTATCATCTCACATCAATTCTTGCCATTTATAGTAACGGTTGCACATTAATTTACAAGTGAATGTAACATACTGTCACGGGATTTACTCCCTTTGCTCTGCAGTGGTGGTCCAACAGTGGCCAAAATTCAGAGTATCTACTGAGAGTCTTCAAAGGTGTAACTTTCGCTCAAGATTACTCTTGGCATAGATGTGAATTGAAGAATGGTGCTTAAATTCTAGGGAGCCTCATAAAATTTTTAATGAAATCAAGTACTACGGCTGATAGGATCCAGGCCGTGTAAACGTTTTATCTTTCCTCATCTTCTATGAGTTAGCATTTTGCTCCTTCTGATTCCCAGCTGATTTAACTCAGTAAAATATTACTTTAATAGCTCTGTTATAAGTATTTAAAATGACTGAGACATACAGGTTCAGTTCACTCAAAATGATTAAATCAACTATAAATTTGTATATTTACAGATAACAAATTTAATAATCAATTATCGTTAACAAATGTAAAATAAATAAGAGTGGGGTGAATTTAGATAGTGTCTTTAACATTTCCTCGCAGGTGATGGACTGATTTGAAAAGTTCTTTATTAGAGAGTTCACTTGGCAGCTTTGAATGGGTACTTACCTGCCAGTAAGCTTTCGGTTTCTGCTCCAGCCGATGCTTGTTCTTTGCAGGTTATGGACTGGTTCACTCTCGTCACTGGTCAAGTCTGGTGACCGCAATACGTCCCTCGTAGTAGAGTGGGGGGAATTGTGAAGATGGTCCAGCGTCTGTTAAGACACTTCTGATGTAGGTATCTAGCTTTGACTGCAGGTCCCTTATACCACTCACTTGTTCCACAGATAGCACCACCAATTGGTACCACCGACCCAAAATAGCTTTGGGAATACAGATTTCTGGCTCAGAGAAATAGTTAAGGGAATTTGATTAAGATGCCTCTTACACGTGTGTTGCGCACATATTCTTTTGTGTGGCGCACAGATTACTGTAAGTACGCATACAAATGAAAAATGTAATTATTTGTCTGATAAAAATATATTTATCTTTGAATTCACGATTTTCAGTCTAAGGGACAGAACTCAGATTAGTCGATGTGTATTCATTCTGTGAGTTATCTGTTCTTGTATCTTTCCTGAATATCAAACTTGGCGTATGAATCTAGGTTTACAGCGATCTATTCTTTGTTTAGTTAGAAATAGATTGTTCTTGCTTCAGAATATCTATGGCCCGAATCTATGTGTAGTTCTTGTCTATGTAGGACGAGTCTGTCTTATATCTTAATATCTTTGTATGTCTAAGTCGAACTATATCTTCGGTGTCGAACTCGGGGTCATAGGTTGTTCGGCGGATGTGTCGCTAAGAAGAGGTGAGAAGGTTCCGCCCTGTTGAGGTGCTGAGTTATTGTAGCGGCCTGTCGCCGAGAAAAGTGATCTCTATATTAATGGGGAAAGAGGTAGTCTCTTTAGACATATCATGTATTATGCACCCCAGTGTTTATTCTTACTGCCAAGGAATGGCAGAATCATACTCTAGTGTATTTCTGATACCAAGGTAAAGACGCATTTCTTATGAACTTTTCCTGAGGCATTGTATTCGATGAGCAGACGTACGGTTGTACGTTTAGATGAATGTTAACCAGATGAAGATGACATTCATACCTAGCAGCACCATATTATGTGATGAAGTCAATTGTATAAAGGGTAGAATCTACAAAGCAATGAGGACATTTAATGTATGATCAGCTTTGATCGTGCTTCATAGTTTGTATCCTGGGTGAGCGACAACTCACTGGGAGGAGAAGCCATTTTGGATTCTATATTTTCAATCATCGAGGAGAGAACAGGGATGCCCCCCTTACTATCACCTGATGAGTCCAGAGATCACTGTTACAGAAGAGAACCCACTACTAGTGGTTCAATATTATTATCAAAGAAATATGTGCTGAACTTTATCTATATGAATCTTCGCTAGACGAGGTTAGGTCTAGGAACCATTTTGAATATATTATTTATGAACTGACGTGCTCTGTCAGTAAAGACAGATGATTATCTATATTGGAATCACTGAATGCTTGTCTACTGAGATGCCATTATGCTGTCATGCAATATGAATGCCGATTTAAAACTGTAGACTATTGTCATGCATATATGATGGTGTTGTGCCAACCTGTTTCCTGTTCCTGTGTCGTCGAAGTGTGTGTCCATTAAATACAAGAAAACGTAAACAGTAGTTCGTCTTACACTTCCTGCCACGAGTGAGTGAGATTGTCCTATTGTCAACTCTCAGAACATTTTCCAGCATTCGCGTACTGTTGTATCCTCACTCCAAATCAATACACCACTGCGTAGGTCGAGTTGACCTTTTGTTTGTCTTCATGTTTGACAACACCTATCGACACTCTTCGAACACGATCACAACCACCCAAGCAACACTGGTGGCCGAAAATTAGATCTTATCAACTCTAGAACTTATCAACGTGGTCTGGGGTGTTACTTTACAACAGACTCCCACTATAACTTTGTGTTCAGATTCTTAGGATTTTGGGCTTTCCGTATTAATAAAGGCAGAGTTGTCGTTGTGTGAATTCACAAGATGCTCAAACACGTTGTCCGGTCCTTTAAAATGGAATCCTGATCCTATTTCTGATTCTGGCATGTCTGCTGTCTGCTTGAAGAGTTGAATTTTGCAAAGCTGTAAACTCACAAGGCGCTAAATTATAAGGCAACATTCGGCCCACATCAAGATTGCTACTATATGACAAGGCTCCAATCAGAAATGTTGTATTTTTACATCTTAGATGCAAAAGCAATCACATGCAAGATGCGTATATTTCCCCTTCTCTCACGAACAATTCTTGCATAATAAACGCAAAAATAAATGTGTTTTTTTCAAGTCACCACATATGGTATGCCAGCTTCCGTCTATTATCTATCATTGTTTACACACACGACTCCATAATCTATCACAGGAAATATCTTTCAAGACGGTTAATTGTTCTCTTGTCCGGAAATGGTTATGTCCTTTACCAGGTCTTAGTACCAATCAACAAACTGGTCAGACATAACTATTATCAGAGATAATCGACTGTGGTCATCCCAAGGTTGTTTACTCACTAATCCAGTGGCTCCCCTGCACTTGTCTGGTTTTTAATTTATTTATTTACTAATTTATATACTTTACGGTACTGTGAATAAGGCACAAACGAGTATAAAATATACCGGTACAGTATTGAGGGATTCCCCCTGTGGTGAAAGATGTCGAGAACTCAGCATTGTACACTAAGCTTGGTAGAGTCCCAATACGTAACTCTGGCTTTCACCTGGTTGGCTCCACGAGGAAGATTTCACTATGTACTCATGATAGGCGGAGGGAGCCGAGAAGTAGCTCTGTGCAGGACGGGATAATTGCTTGGGAGAGCCCAGAACCAGAGCACGGTATTTTAGCTCTGCATATTTGGAGCCCCCCCCCCCCCCCCTTCTTTCCCTTGGATGGCGGGGAATGCATAGTATGCCACGCGCTTCTTCCTCCTAGCTTGGGACCAGATGTGATGATCCTTTAAATGCCAGCCATGCCGCAGAAACTGGAGCTCATGACTTGAACTCAACACGTTTCGGAATGACAGAAAAGCCACAGGAAAAGCTTAGATCTACAGTGTAGATAATACCAAGCAGTCTTCAACTTGATATTGGCTGTAAAAGACCGAAAAACTCAGCAGCCCTAGTTGAACAACAACAACATTGAGTTAACAAAAAAGGTGCAGATGAGAGTAATATGTTCAAATAGTATTGCAGAAAGCGGTAAAAGTGGTCTGGTACAGTACTGAAATGATCTTCCTCATTTTTCTGTTGCTTATCACCTTTGAGTTTTTCTTTCTTGTAATCATTCCTACCCCATGATAACATAGTCAAGCTGCGAACATAAACATCCGGTACCAATCACTTAAGATTCGCTGTTCGATTAGTTCTTCTCATTTCGAAAACGTTTAGCCACTGTTTATCATGAAACAGAAAACAAAAGTGGAATTTTCGGTTTCATATGAAAAGCCCAAATTTCCACTTCATATATAAAACTTCCTGCTTACGTAAGAGGATCTTCAAAGGCAGAAAGTCCAGCAAGGAAGTCTCGTCTGCTATATAAGAACCATGTTTGAGCGGGAAAGTCACAGGACCACAGTGCATACAGAGTGCTTGTTTTGGTAAGTTATATATTGTAATAGTCATTGATTCAAAGATTAATTTATCTACTGAAACTATTGCACATGCATACATACGTACATTACAAATAACACATACGTACATTTACACTTACTTCACACATTTATACTTACATTCATATAATTCACACAATATATGCATAAATACATACATAAATACTTGCATTCACATTCATATATACAATACATACATACATATTACATATCAGAAACTGTATTCTCCTTTAAATACATTGACATGTTAGGAATAGACAGACGTAGGAAACTACATAATATAGTCAAACAATATTTAACAAAAACAAAAATTAATGTATAGTAATTGGGAATGTGAAGGTCTGATGCTGTTCTTACAATACATATGACTTTTGACAGGTGAAAGTCAATTAAATTTCTGTTAAAGTCAGTTATATAGCTGGAACCACCAGGCCTTTATACCCCCCCTAATATTATTCTTGTTTAGAGTTTCTGTTTGATTTTGTTCTGTTTTATCTCGTTTTTGTTTGTTTGGGGTTTTGTTTTTAACACAAGCATAATTGGTAATTGTAATTTGCCCTATTTAAAATGATTTGACAGGCGTGATGCCACTTTCCCATATCGGTAGTTGTTCATATTATTTGGAATTGAAAACAATATATATCCTAATTTTAACCTATCAGAGGTTGAACGGGATATTTTTCATCATTAATTTAAAAAAAAAAAACTTGTACTGATATGATATAATAAAATACAACATGTCAAATAGGAGAATCATTACAACAGCGTGAGATGCATCTCAAGTAGTTCAATACTGGTGCGTGTATGTTTGTGTGTGTTTTACATCTAATATGTTCGTATCTTATATATATATATATATATATATATATATATATATATATATATATATATATATATATATATATATATATATATATATATATATATATATATATATATATATATATATATATATATATATATATATATATATATATATATATATATATATATATATATATATATATATATATATATATATATAATTAGAGTAAAAGCCCGTCATATGACCGGAAATAAATTCAAAAGCACAAATACTTAACAGTAATTTTATTTATTCAAATACTGGTAGGTGTGAACATCCGATCGTCCATCAGAGGAGCACCTTGATTTTCTGTTGTTTGAATTTGTTCTTAAGTGTAGGTATTTATACATCTCTTAACCCCTTGTATACGAAGCTGCATATTTAAACAATTTCGTTGCAATTGTTTCTTCATCAGATACAATTCACTTAGGTGGTGACAATGAGAAATAGTTAACATATTCTTCCAAATTTTTTATTCCCGTCTTAAAAACCAAAATATATTTCTAACACCCGATGTTAAACAAAGTCTGAACATGCACGCCGTTCACATGGCGCATGCACACCAACCTTTGCACACTTTTCTTTGGCGAGTGTTACTATTTTTGGAAGCGTTACGAACGGAAAGAATGACAGAATGAGCTGGAAAACTACACACACACACATACACACACACAAACACACGCACACACATATAATATAATACAAATATGGATATACCAGCATCTTACTGTACCAGTATGCGCATCAATATACGTACATGCATCTTCGTCTTGCACGCTTGCCTTCACCTCTTCCTTCTACTGTGGTCTTCATTAAGGTGTTATGTCTATTTACTTACTTACTTACTACTTACTTATTCGTTCCTCTTCTACCGTGAGGTGTAGAGGTTTATAAGAGAGAGCGCCATACTATTCTATCGGCTGTCTTCCTCCTGGCTTGTTTACATTCTCGTCCTCGATCCTTCAAAGATTGTCTAATGTTGTCCCCCCAGCGGACTTTGGGTCGTCCTGGAGGTCTGGATCCCTGGCTCTTAGTTTCCTATGCTTGTCTTGGTAGTCGATCTTCTCCCATTCTGCTGTCATGGCCGAACCATCTCAGTTGGGACTGTTCTACTTGGGTCTGCAGGGGTTGGGTTTTTAGGACTTGACGTATCGTCTGGTTGCGGACCATGTCTTTTCTTGCTACTTCAACCACCTTCCTCTGATACCTCATTTCTGAGGTTTGGATCTGGCTTTTGTGGGTTATAGTCATTGCCCATGACTCGCATCCATATGTCAAGACTGGGACATAGGTGGAGTGGTTTACAGCCATCTTCGTCTTCTTACCAACCTCTCTCTTGCTGAGGAATCCTCGATTTATGGCTTGAAAAAGTCTCCCAGCTGCTGCTCTTCGGGTAGCCAACTTTTCTATGACCGCTCCAAGGTATTTAAAGTGATCGACCTGCTCCAGGACCTGTTCTCCCAGCTTAATCTGATGTCTTCTTTCTTCTAGTGATATCACCATGGTATTTGTTTTAGAGCTGCTTATGATCATCCCTCTCTTTTCCAGCTCTTCCTTCCAGACTTGCTAGTTGGAATGAAGATGTGCCTCTGATTTAGCAATCAGGGCAACATCATCAGCAAATGCCAGCTCTGAAATACAGACCTGTCTCATCTTCCAGTGCACCACTGAATACTTTCCTGTCCTCTCCTTACATGCCTTGATGACATCGTCCATGAGGAGTATGAAAAGATAAAGCGACAGGATATCACCTTGTCTTACACCAGTGATGGTCCTGAATTCTTCTGACTTATGGTTTGCCACCCTCACATAATTTCTGCAAGACTTGTAGAAGCTCTGTATAGCATGAATCAGAGGTGATGGAATGTTCGTCCTTGCCAAACAGTCCCAGAGTTTGTTCCAGGGGACTTTGTCAAATGCCTTTTCCAGATCTAAGAAGCAAAGATGAATCTCTTATACTCAAGAGCCTTTTCACTCAACTGTCTGAGTGTGAAGATCAGGTATTGAGTACTTCGATTTGCTCGGAAGCCACACTGACCCTCATCCATTTGTGGCTCAGCTAGGCGTCTGAGTCTGTGCTCCAGGATTCTAAAGTAGATTTTACCAGGGACACTGAGAAGGGATATGCCTCTATGGTTTCCACAATGTCGGTTGTCACCCTTTTTAAAAATCGGTGTTATTATGGCAATCTCCCAATCCTTTGGTATGGTCTTGTTGTACCAAGCTGCCCGTAGGACCCTTAGGAGTAATAGGTCGCCTGATGCTCCCATGTACTTAACCATTTCTGGTGTTATACCATCATGCCCTGCAGCTTTGTCCATCTTGATTTTCTCCAGTGCTGCCTTCAGTTCTTCTATCTTTATGTCATATTCATCACCATTGGTTTCCTCTTCTGTGTCAGTGGTTATCATTTCTGATGTTTGACCTTGCTCACCATCCAGGAGTTCTGAAAAATATTCTTTCAATCTTTCCATTACTTCTTTTGGGGCAGTAAGCAATTTGCCTTGCTTGTCCTTTATACATTTAAGAGGACATTGTTTTTCCTTCCTCATATTCTTTAGGGTCTTATAGAACAATTTCTGGTTTTCTTGCGCATCGTTTTCTACCTTTTCTCCAAATTCTTCCCAGGACTTCTGTTTTGCTGCTAGCACCTTGTTCTTTGCGTCTGTTCTGAGTATCATATATTCTCTATATTTCTCTGTTTTTCCTGCTGTGTTTTTAGCTCATAAGTAAATTTTCCATGCATTTTTCTTCTCTCTTATTTTCTCTTTAATCTCATCTGTCCACCAAGGTGTCCTCTTTCTCTTGTTCCCAAGTCGAACTTCACCACATGCTTCTGCTGCAGCTGTCTTTGTGATGTCCTTGAATTTCAGCCCGAGTGTTTCCAGGTCCTCATGTTGTTGTTCTGTATTTCTCACTGCTGTATCAATAAGCCCCTGATATCTGATCTTCACTTCTGGCTCTCTCAGCTTGTAGGTCTTAATGCTCGTTTCTCGTCTGTTTACACGGCCCAAAATATTTTAGCATTCTAATTTACATCTCCTTCATTAGTTTTCTTTTAACTCCTGTGTTTTCTAGGACCTCTTTTATTTGTTTTCATCTCTTTCCATGAGACATGTCCCATTCTTCTATATATCCACGTCTCCAATGTCTCAATTCTTTCTTCCAATTCTTTCTACCAATTCTTTCTTGTTCACTGTCCATGTTCTCTACACCCTATAATAATGAAGAATATATACTGTATAGCATTTGTTGATTCTTAGTTAGAATTTGTGAATTAATTGTTTAGATGTTAGTATCTGTCTCATGTTGTTGAATGTAATGTGGTAGGGACTGGAGTTTAAAGGAGGAGTTGATAAGGAAGGAACAGTAAGATAAGAACGTTCGCGAAATACTTAAGTAAGGGATAGTGGTTGCAAGGTTAAGTTACAAACAGAACGGCGTGATCGTTGCCGTGAGCTCGTCAGGGCTCAATAAAAATTTGGTGATTAGGGATAAAACGAGGTAAGTGATTGGGCTTAGATCAGGTGGCCAGACCAATCAGAAGATAGAGATACTTAGCGGTCAACAGGAAATAGAAAAGCAGGGTTTGCACTGAGAGTTGGTGAATAGCTGGGAAAGGACAAGTTGGGACGAGAGAAGAAGGCAGAGACCGTAGAAAGGGAGGAACTTAAGTTTTTAGGAAGAAGATTGGCGCTAGCGAGGTTTCGTGAATGCAGAAAGTGAAAGCTGCAAGCCATTCTTTAGATCGAACAGAAATTCAGAGAATTCCTACAAGTACTCACCTGAACGTGAGTAGGAGTCGAATTCGAGAACTCATAGACTAGTGTAGAAGATAGCGTCCCAACCAGAAGATGACGAACCACGATCAGTAGAGAATGCCGTGACATTGTTCTAGTTTTACCTTGTGCACTAAAGTCTGTTGAGTGTGTATGGGTCACAGGCAATAGCCAAGGAATTTGTGGATGTCATTTATTCATGAAAATACTGGTAAGAATTGTCGTTAAAGCAAGCTACTACATCTATCACCCACTGTTGTGATTAGCTGGCAAGCGACCCAAATAAACATTTTATCGTTGTCATAAAATCTGAGTTTTGTGCTAGTGCCTAACAGCTTTCGTGTTGATGTTGTATTACATGAACAGAAGAATGATCGCCTTTCTTGATATAAAGGTTCAAATCGATATCACCATCATTTACCAGTAGCCTTTGCCCGAGAACCTTGAGTTGGGCAAGTACACCACAAGATCAAGTGCTTGCTACCCTGCCCTTCGAAGCCGTCATCTCGAGCGAGAGCTTGCTACACAAAGTGACCTAAATTGGGTAAATTGTAGTAAAGATCCATCCAGTGTTTGTCTTATCAACCTCAAGAGCATCAACAGCCTGGCACCCCCTCGCTTCCACAGTAACTTTGGCCATTCATAGTCTGTTCTCGATTTCTGTTTCATATCTGCCATCTTCTGTTATTATGGGACCAAAATATGAGAAACTAGATTGTTTTTCCATTGGTGAAATACAAGTGCCTAGTTGAAAACCAAATGATTCCGATTAGCCAGTCTTTAACGAGCAAATGATATTTTCTATCGACAAATCATTCATCATCACTACCCTTTAGTTCCCCAAGGAACATAGGCCTTCAACAAACACGTGCCGAGTCCTCCTGTCACGTGCCATCAGCTCAAGTTCTTTCCACGCCTTTCTCATCATTTTCACTTCTGTCTCCAGTTCTCTTCTCCGTGTGTTATTTGGTCTGCCTTCTTTCCCTGGGGATTCCAGGACAAGGACTATCTATCGCCAACGTATTCTTCTCATCGCTTGTTCCGCTGGCACTTGTCTGGTTCTTGTCATCAGTTTCATTTTGGTGACTTTGTCATACCATTTCAATCCTTCTATTCTACGCAAGCACCCATTTATGAATGTCTGTAACTTTTTGGTTGTTGTTTTTGTTGTTCTCCACATTTCAGAGCCATACCCTAGGACTGACTTGACATTTGAATTGAAGATTCTTATTTTTGTATTGGATTTGATTTTTCTTGATCTCCATAAGTTTCCCAATGCAATGAAAGCTCCGCTTTCCTTTATATATATATATTTTTTTTATATCGTTCTCTCCAGCTTTGTCCGTATTGCTGACAAAATACACTTCATCTATATTTATACTAATGGACTTCCATTTACTACTTTCATTAACGAATGGCCTACAAAAAGCCCTGGTCTAAATATTATGGACTACTCTCTTTGCGTGGCGGGGTGCAAGGTGGGTGGAAATCAGCACATGTGCGTGTTTTGATGTTATTATCACAATTTTTGTGAAGATTCGCGTGTTTACGTTTTTCGTTGTTTTTGCTAGAGAAATATGTCACGCTTTATATTTACATTTTCTAAGTCTCCTAAGCAAATAATTGTGTCAAACTACTTTGAAACATTGCTGACATCGATGATGATTGTTTGGTAGTCACAGTTTGTTGTCAAAATACGGAATATATGCAGAAAAGCTAGACACACTAGATTTAGTTGATGAGTGGGCGTAGTCATATTCTGGCCGATCAAAAAGCAACAAAACTAGACCTACCGTAACATCTAATCACTAGTTCTTGGTAGAAGATAAAGCTAGGGATACTATTAAAACATTAAACAAGAGTAAAAAAGTATTTATATGACGTTATTCTTATTTATTTGTTTGAAAATTACGTAATGCACGATTGCATAATTTATTTTTTTCTTACAAAGAACCACGGAAAAACTGGTGCGAATAACACTAAATGTACTAATTTTGGCCATAAGCATGTTTTTTTTTTACTTTGTATATGGATTAACTTGACGTTTGAAGACTAAAAAGAAAGTTTTATTGTCTACGACAGTAATTTATCTTTGGTAAGTTCGTATTCTACAGTCAACTTTTTAGCGTTTTTCAATTTTACATGCAAAATGATTAAATTATACCGAACATACTTGTGTTAATACTACCACAGACATTATATATTTGAATTCTCTATCAATTTCCCTACAGTTTGGTATATAATAAGTACATGTTCAAAGGAAAATTCACAAACAAATTTAGACTGAAAGATGAACACTTCACTCTATAAAATTCTGCCCACAAAAAAAGTCTGGCACAGCGTGCAAAATAACTCTGGAATGAATGAGTTAATCAATGCATGGAAGAATATAAGCCGAGATGTCATTGGCAGAGCTACATCATGGAAACCGCGTCTTCGAAAAGGTCTCGATCATCAGGTCAATATTTTGAATACTTGAAAATCCCTTGTTGAATAATAATAATACTAAATCCTTCCATTTTTCTATTGAGCACCTTGTAATGTTATTTACTTTTGTGCTTGTAATCTTGATTCTCATGTTGAAAATTGTTCAATATCTCACTTTAATGTCCCCCTTAGGTTTGAATTGGTAAAAGCAATAACGCAAGAAGTTCAAAGACAGCAAGATGTTCCTACATACAAGCTGGACATCTCTCTGTATTCTTACGTCATGTGAGTATTCATGTCAGTTTATTACCAGTGCTTGCTATTTATCACATCTCGTAAATTATTTTAAAAGATGAAGTCAGAGGCATGATTGAAAAGAATTGTAATCTTGAGTTTTGTCTGTATTTCTGAGGCAAGTCAAGAGGGCTAGCTGGAACTGTAGGTTGACGATCTAGTTTGTGGCCATTCAGCTGTTTATGGTATAGTTTGTCATTGAGATTGTTATGATCTAGTTTGTCATTGAAATTGTTATGGTCTAGTCTGTGATTGTTGAGATAGTTATGGGTTAGTTTGTCTTTGAGATTGTTATGGCCTAGTCTGTGATTGTTGAGATAGTTCTGGTCTAGTGTGTCTTTAAGATTGTTATGGTCTAGTCTGTGATTGTCGAAATAGTTATGGTCTAGTTTGTGATTACTGAGATAGTCATGGTCTAGTTTGTGATTGTTGAGATTGTTATGGTCTAATCTGTGATTATTGAGATCTTTATGGTCGAGTTTGTCTTTGAGATTGTTATGGTCTAGTCTGTGATTGTCGAGATAGTTATGGTCTAGTTCGCCTTTTAGATTGTTATGGTCTAGTCTGTGATTGTTGAGATTTTTATGATCAAGTCTGTGATTGTCGAGATTGTTATGGTCAAGTCTGTGATTGTTGAGATTTTTATGGTCTAGTTTGCCATTGAAATTGTTATGGTCTTGTGTGTGATTGTTGAGATAGTCATGGTCTAGTCTGTGATTGTTAAGATTGTTATGGTTTTGTGTGTGATTATTGAGATTTCTATGGTCTAGTTTGTTACTGAGATTGTTATGGTCTAGTCTGTTATTGTTGAGATTGTTTTGGTGTGGTTTGTGATTGTTGAGATTTTTATGGTCTAGTTTGCCTTAGACATTTTTATAATCTAGTCTGTGATTGTTGAGATTGTTATGGTCTGTTTTGTCTTTGACATTGTTTTGCTCTAGTCTGTGATTGTTGAGATTGTTATGATTCAGTTTGTGATTGTTGAGACTTTTATGACTTAATTTGTGACTGTTGAGGTTGTTATGATTTAGTTTGTGATTGTTGAGGTTGTTATGATATAGTTTGTGATTGTTGAGATTGGTATGATTTAGTCTGTGATTGTTGGGGTTGTTATGATTTAGTCTGTGATTGTTGAGATTGTTATGATTTAGTCTGTGATTGTTGAAATTGTTATGATCTAGTTTGTGATCCTTAAGATTGTTATGGTCTAGCCTGGGATTTTTCAGCGTTTGGCGGTATAGTTTTTTTTAAATAATTGAGATTGTTATGGTCTAGTCTGTAATCATTAAGTGTCTTGTGG
>JAMPIV010003124.1:0-45000 GCA_024509875.1 Oreohelix idahoensis | reverse complement strand
CTCGTTTCCTGGTATAATGAGACGGTATCCATTGCATGGCGACCCTGCACTGGTTGCACAGTTCAGAAAGTAGGGCTTGTATACTGGCAATTTTCTGGACTGAAGAGCTTGGAGTGCTGATCTTGCATCTGTCAGGAATACCACAGGCTGTGGACCGAGATTGGTGTTCAACAGTTTCTCAGTTGCCACTTTGATTGCCTGGATTTCTGCATCATAGTTGTTACAGAATTTACCCGTTGGTACTCTGACCGTATCCCTAGTGTTGTTTGGGTATTCTATGTACACTCCTGCTCCTCCATTCTTGACTGCATTCTGTGCTGACCCATCCGTGTATACTCGGACCCAGAGGTCCTGTGGGTATTCATCTTCCAGGAAACTGAGAGTGACCATCCTACGTTGCACGCTGTTCTGTTCATCCTTGTCGAATATTCCTTTCCTTTTCCACGTTGACGTCTGAAAGTAGTAGACAGGTAGGTTTTATATGAACTGAGTAAGCGCCTATGCTCCACGTGGAATTCAAAGAGAAATCGGGTATAAAACATTTGTAATTGTTAGCATGAACTGGGTGGACGCCAATGCTCCACACGGAATTCAAAGAGAAAGACAGAAAACATGTATAACTTACTTATTTAGTCGTTCCTCTTCTACCCTGGGGTGTAGATGTTTGCCAAAGAGAACGCCATACTATCCTATCGGCTGTCTTCCTCCTGGCCTGGTTCTAATCTAATCCTTGGTTCTTTAGAGATTGTCTAATGTTGTCCTACCAGCGAACTCTGGGTCATCCTGGAGGTCTGGATCTTGGTTTCCCATTCTTGTTTGTGGTAGCCGATCTTCTCCCATTTTGCAGACACGGCCAAACCATCTAATTGGGACTGTTCCAAATGGGTTTGCAGGGGCTGGGTTTTGCGGCTAGGACGTATCTTATGGTTCCGAACCATGTCTCTTCTTGTTACTTCAATCACCTTCCTCAGATACCTCATTTCTGAAGGACAACGTGTATAAAACTTCCTGACTACATTTTCTACAGAAGCAACATGTTAAATTTCCATTTGTTTCAGCAATACATTTTCTTTCTGGTGCTCCCTCTGGAGTTCCTGACGTCAACACGACAATATCCTCATTGGTCAACTGCAGCACGAGCACTGTCAGCGGAGTAGTGGAATTTGGTTGCTGGGGTTACGTGAGATGTGACAGTGGTGTCGCTATTAAACACTTTTGTCCTGAAGGTCACGTGTTTGAAAGGGACAGCATGACATGCGTGCAGTGAGTACTTCATTTATCATAACTTTCAGGTGCTGTCTTCACAATGAAGGTCAGCTGCAATGGATCTCCAACATCCTCTGTCTCTTGTCTTGATGGTGTACTCTGATAGACTCTTTCCTTTCCATCTCTTGATGTTATCTTCCCACTTATAGCTATGTCTTCTTCTTGCACGGTTGCCTTCAACTATTCCTTCTATTATGGTCTATCAAGGTGTTGTATCTTTTTATATGACCAAAATATCTTAGGTGTCTAAATATGATCTTCTTCACTAATTCTCATTTCATTCCCATGTTTTATTTATTTATTTTCTTCTCTTTCCTTGAGACGCGACCCATTCTTTTTATATATCTTCATCTCAAATACTGCAATTCTTTTTTACAACTGTTTGTTCACTTTCCATGTTTCCACACCATGCAATAATGAAGAACATATATAGCGTTTGATGAATCTCAGTTGTAATCCACGAATTAATTGTTTAGATGTTAATATTTGTCTCATGTTGTTGAATGTTACTTTAACCATTCCCCGTCTGTTCTTGATTTTCTGTTTCGCATCTGCCATCTTCTACTATTTTATGACCAAAATATGAGATTTGACTTGTTCTACGATTTTCTCAATTATTCTTATGTTTAACATTGACTTATCGTCTACTTTGCTAATTATTATAGACCCATATTGGCCTACATCGTGTTTTAATTATTGTGGAATCTGCTTGTTTATGGGCGTGTGTGTGTTATTAGATAAACAAGTGTCGAACCAAGTGGCTGATTATCAAAGCTACTGATTAGTTTCCATAGTTTCTGCACCCGTATGACTCATTAAAGAACAAATATACACAGCTATTAAATTAATATTTTGCTAAATCACCTTCAGCTGCGGGCTCATAGAATACGAGTCAAAAGATATATTTCTAAAAGAGGTGGGCGGAGAATACATAGTTTATAACAAACTTAGATGACTCAGTTGTTATACTTGCCCTTTGAAAATCCCCGTGAGACTTCCTGAAATAGGAGCACCATCCTACTATTTGTATCTGTGCTAAGAGTAATTTTGAGCAAAGGTTACTCCACTGGCGTACTACTACTGCAGATCAGTGGAGACAACCCGTGACAGTAATAAAGCGGCAAAGCTTTAAATAAAGTGTTTTGGTAACATGGATTTAACTAAGTCTTCTTCTTCTTCTTCCTCGTTCGCCCTGAAAAGGACGGTGGTTGCGTTGTGTCTGTTTGCGCCTAAGCTGTGATATCTGCACCTTTCGGTCGACACATCCGACTTCTGCACGACATTTTTTAGGGACCGGGTTTGCCTTCCCATTTCGATCCGTACTCGCTCAGCCAGACTGCACTGCTGCAGACTGTTTCCAGGACCACCACGTGGAGGTGGAGTACGGTCTTGACCAGCTCTGGTTCGCTGGTCCTGATGCAAGCAGTCAAGCTATGGGTCGCTGACTGCATTCACTATTGCTGCATCTTTTAACTAAGTCTGCGTTGGCTGCTAACATAGGTTTGACTAAGTATGTGTTGCTTAATAGCATGGGTTTAACGAAATCTGTGATGCTTGCCAACATAAGTTTAACTAAGTCTGGGTTGCTTGCTAACATAGGTGTAACTAAGTCTGGGTTGATTGCTAACACAGGTGTAACTAAGTCTGGGTTGCTTACTAACTTAGGTTTAAGTAAGTCAAAATAAAGACAATTAACTGCCGTTAAATTGCATACAATGCTATGTCACAGTAACATAACAACCGAACGTGAAATCCGATTTATTCAACCCATAATTTCATACCGGGCCGCAATTATTGCTATCTCTCGTGACTTCAGTTTAATTGCCATTTGAGATTTGATTTTGCTTCTAAGAATAACAACAAAAATATAAAATAAACCATGTTTGTCAAATGTCAGTTATTAATCATTATTTTGATATCTGTTTCACGTATATCTAATGGATACGAGAAAGGATACAAACACTTAAAGATAGAGAGGGATTTTTCAATCATCTTGTATCTCTTCCAGCGTTGGTACAGGTCACACAGACTGCCACAAGAATGTCACGTGTCAGGACAAAGAATCCGGCTTTTACGCGGATTTGGTAAGAACTGTGACTCGTCATATCTTCGTTTCAGAAAAATAAAAAGTTATTTCTTTAAAGAGATTACCAGATGCAATATAAATCGTCTACTTTTCTTCTTCGAGTACCACGTCTAGGGTCGTAGTCGATCAGGTCTCTCCACAACTTCCTGTCTTCAGCACTATTTATCAATTCTGTTGTTGACTTATTTCCATGCCATGATGTCTCAAACTGTTCAGTATTTTTTTTTTTGTCGTCCCCTATCTCTTCTTCCTTCATTCTTTCCCGTTGTCACAATGCATATCCAACTCTTCTTCTTCTCATAAGAAGACAGTGGATTACTTCGTTCTAACATAGGGAATACGCTTCCTTTGTGATTTGGCCTCTTTCAGGACATCCTCATTACTCTTTTTAGAATCTAATTTTAAAAAAAATAACTAAATTTGTGCCTCGTTACACCGTTCAAGGAAGCCCCGGTAGCCTAGGGGTTAGTGCACTGGCTTCCTAGTTCAGTGGTCTATGGTTCGATCCCCAGATGAGGTGGGATTTTTTTAGGCCGCAAACGGCTCCTGGGTCGACCCAGCCCCAATTGGGTACCAGAGCAACTCTGGGAAGGTTAAGGCGGCCGGCGTGATGTTGACCACATCACCCCTAGTGTGCCAATGGTCAAGAAAATATGGGCCTAACACCATATTCCCAATATGCCTCAATGGGCATGTAACGGGATTCTTCCTCCCTTATACCGTTCAACCTACTCGGTTATATTAGGGCGCATGTTCAAATATCAAAGACCATTAGGTCTAATAATATGTGTATTACAATTAGGAGGTCGGAGTGGCTAAGAAGTACCGTACAGCGTCCGTCTCGAATTCTAGAGGTACCGGGTTCGATTACCAGTTGAGGGAATATAATTAATGCAAATTATATTTCCGAACCAGTGGTCCAACTGATGTCATACTCTCCCCCCCCCCCCACCCCCCCCTTCCTGGTCTCCTGGGTAGAAAGATCGGATGCCTAGCCTTCTCGGATAAGGGCGAAAAAATAGGAGGTCCCGTGTGCAAGTTGCGCACGTTAAAAATCCCACGGCAGTTACAAATCGTAAAGAGCAGGCCTATCAGGCCGCTGCCCTGGCAAAAATTTAAAAATTAGAAACCTACCCACCACAAAAATATTTATAGAATGTGTGATTCCTATATACACACACTGGGATTCTCGCCGGTGCTACGGAGTTCGTGTACTGTGCTGAGATCCTTTTTGTGTGATCTAAGAAAGGAGATCGTAGATAGAGTTGTTCGTGTGCAATAAAGATAGTCTTTAAAACCAAAACCAAACCTCAGTACTATTTTTAGAATCTGATTTAACAAAAAAAATTGTGCCTTGTTTTGGCGAGACGCATCACGTTCAACCTAGTCGGTTATATTAGGATGCATGTCGAAATATAAAAGACCTTTATGTCTAATAATGTGTGTATTGAGAATACGAATGGTAGGAAGCGTAACAGATATGCACAAGTGTAGATTAAAGTACAGTAGAACTCCATTTATCCGAACCCCATGGGACCGAGCATCGTTCGGATAATCAAATGTTCGGATAATTGGATTACATAATGTATCGAGTACATGTACACATATTTCTAAAAATAATTAACCATCACAAGGAAAATACACTATAAAACATATTTACTTGTACTGTAATAATAATATCCACACTGTATTAGATCACTGTATCACCAAGATCTTTCATTACACAGCAGTGCATGTACTACTTGTATTAATTATTTTTGTTAAGAAAGAGAAGTGTTTTCAAAATAACATTACAAACGATTCAAAACCAGGCGCAACTTACGTATACATGTACTTGCACAGATGTAGCCCACTATTTAAAATAATGAGGAATCCTCTTTTGCACCAAACTGGATAATCTCCTTTTGGCTGCTAAGTCCCGCATTCTCTTCAACAGCAGAAGCTGTGTAGGACAGCTGTCATCTTCTTGCTCGTACCAAGCCATCGCTGTTTCTAGTGCTATAAAAGCCTCTTCAGGACTTGGTCGACGTTTTGGTTTTTCTTCATAATCTACAAGTGCATCACGTACTTCTGAGGAGTCTTCATCATCGGTCACTACATGTATTTGGTTTTCTTCTTGCACAAAAGACAAAATTTCTTCGTCATTCAAAAAACTGAAAACCAGAATCATTATCATCTTCTAGCCACATGTGTGCATCATCTTTGTCACAGTCCGAAAATCCGGGCATTGCTTGAAACAGTTCCACAATTTCATTTATACAATCATCATTTGTGTCCACTGCAGTAGTTTCATTTCCTTCTTTTTTTCCCAAGCAATCTATTCCAAGCCTTGTTGAGATTATCTTGTGACAGGGTGGTCTAAGCATCAGCTAACATATAGCAGCAGTCTTTGAGATTAAGCTTTTTGGAAAACGCCACCACACTTTCTTCATCTTCAGCCAACAATAAACGACACAGGACTTCCTTCTTGTACATCTTTTTAAGCTTTGCTATAACACCCTGATCCATTGGTTGAATCAGTGCTGTTACATTGGAAGGCAGAAAAATTACTTTAAAATTTGCATCAACTGCATTCAATGTATCCGTCTCTGGATGAGATGGTGCATTGTCCAGTAGAAGAACTACTTTTCCAGTTTTCTTTTCTTGTTCTCTCAACCTCTTCACATTTGGGATGAACTGATTTGTATACCAATCAAGAAATATTTCACTATTCATCCAAGCACTCTTCTGTGTTTTGTAACACAATGGGAGACATGTCACATTCTTGAAACAACATGGTTTTTTGCCTTTGCCGATCATTAGCACCGGTAAACGATGACTTCCACTGGCATTCGCGGCTACCAAAATTGTTACTCTCTCTTCGCACTTTTTAAACCAAGGGGCAGCTGCTTCGCGCTGAGATGCAAGTGATTTTTGAGGCAATGATTTCCAGTATAAGCCAGTCTCATCGGCATTATACACATCATCGAGTGAATAACCTTCTTCTTCCAAAAAAGCCAAGAATGTTTCTTTAAAATTTTCAGCGGCAGTTGCATCGCTAGATAAAGATTCCCCCTTGAATCTCCAATTCTCGTATGCCATGACGAGATTTAAAGTTTCTTAACCATCCCTGGCTAGCCTTAAAGCCAGGAGGACCATCAAGTTGATTGTTGAACTGAAGTGCCTTTTCACACAACAGAGAACCAGAGATAGGTTCCCCTTTGCTTCTTCTTTGCACAAACCATATATACAAAGCCTCTTCCAATTTCACATCTTTCGCATTTCTCATGGTTTACATTTCTTCGACCCATTTTCACTATCAAATTTCGATGCAAAACTCATAATTTTATCCTTGTTACTTTTGATGTCAGAGACGGTAGCTTTTCCAACATTGAAAATCCACGCAAGTGAAGACACAGTTTCACCTTGTCCTAGTCTCTTGATAATTTCTGTTTTCGTTTCAATTGACAAAACATTGCGGTTCCTTTTATATGCTTTAGGCCTACTGGAAGATGCCATATCGCACAGAGAAATACTTGTACACCAAAATTATTCTGCTGTAGTAGCAGACACAATAATTTTAAGTTGAACTGTCTGTTTAGCCAGTGTTCTACCTAGAACGCACACGTACACTGGATTGGTAAACCAGATATTAACTGACTTTATGATCTAACTGACTTCCTGTACGTAAGCGACCGACCATTAGCCCATCCCATTCTCTACAAATTGTTCGCACACATTTGAAGCTTGCCGCATCAAAAGATTCAGAAATGGCGTCTGATTTTTTTTTTTTTTTTTTTTTTTCTGGAAAAAGTGTTCGGATAATTGGATGTTCGGATAATTGGGGTTCGGATAAATGGAGTTCTACTGTATTATTAATACAACCACTAAATTATCTCTGCCCGAGATAGGTACGCCTGAGAGACTACACTCTCGTAAGTGGTACATGATTATTGTACGTTTTAGAAATATTGTGCTAGTGGAATTCTTTTAAGTTAGCATTTCTTTCAATGTAGTAGAAAAGTCTCTATATGGTGATTGAAAAGTCTCTATATGGTGATTGAAAAGTCTCTATATGGTGATTGAAAAGTCTCTATATGGTGATTGAAAAGTCTCTATATGGTGATTGAAAAGTCTCTATATGGTGATTGAAAAGTCTCTATATGGTGATTGAAAAGTCTCTATATGGTGATTGAAAAGTCTCTATATGGTGATTGAAAAGTCGCTTCCTATTTCTAAATGTTTATATCATCACTCTTGGAGCAGCGGTCGTGCAGTGGTTAGTGTACCGGCTTCCAAACACGGTGTTCCATGATTCGATCCCTAGTTGAAGTGGGTGTTTTTTTTTTTAGACCACAAACGGCTTCGGGGTTGACCCAGCCTCATGAATTGGAAACCAGAGTATCTGTAATAAGGTTAAAGGCGGCCGGCATGATGCTGATCACATCACCCCTAGTGTGCCGATGGTTAAGAAAATATGGGCCTAGCACCATATTCCCAATATGCCTCAATGGGCATGTAACGGGATCCTTTACCCTTTACCTTTGTATCTATTATATATATATATAAACTGTCAACACACGGGGCAATAGCAGCCATTTGAATAGTGAGTTTTGTTCTGCTTTTCTATGTCTAAAATATAAAAATAAAATAAAATTATAAATTAGCCAATTAAGGAACGTTACAATAGACAGCAACATTTGTTGCTCACTCTGAAGTCACGTGTTGAACAGACTAATGTTCAGATATAATGTTGCTGTGATATAGAATTTTATGCATTAAAATTACATTTAAATTTCTTTATTTTGACTTTTGTTAAATCTAAATTGGTTGAATGGGAGTGAAGAAATAATAATTTAAAAATAAGACGTGACTTTTCGATCACCTCTATAATGTTGTTCTACCGATGTCTAAACACTAAAGTTCGTCTATGATAATACTCTTTTTTCAAATCTGTCGTCAGGGTGATGACTGTCAAACTTACACCACGTGTCTTGGTGGAAAGAATATGGGTCGTCAGTATTGCCCTGCCAGTAAGTAAATAGGTCACATATGGTCGCTAGTACTGCATCCCCTGTTTCTGTTGTTACTGTTTTACTGCTGCTAACGGTGGGTGCGCTGTTACTGTTGTGGCAGGTGTTGTGACTGTTATCTGATGCTTGAGTTGCTAAAACTACTGTTTTGGCAGGTGTTGTGACTGTTAACTGATGTTTGAGTTGCTAAAGTTACTGTTGTGGCAGGTGTTGTGACTCTTAACTGATGCTTGAATTGCTAAAGTTACTGTTGTGGCATGTATTGTGACTGTTAACTGATGCTTGAGTTGAAAAAGTTACTGTTGTTAGCAGGTGTTGTGACTTTTAACTGATGCTTGAGTTGTTAAAGTTACTGTTGCGGCAGGTGTTGTTACAGTTAACTGATGCTTGAGTTGTTAAAGTTACTGTTGCGGCAGGTGTTGTTACTGTTAACTGATGCTTGAGTTGTTACATTTACTATTGTGTCAGGTGTTGTTACTGTTAACTTATGCTTGAGTTGCTAAAGTTACTGTTGTGGCAGGTGTTGTTACAGTTAACTGATGCTTGAGTTGTTACATTTACTGTTGTGGCAGGTGTTGTTACTATTAACTGATGCTTGGGTTGTTACAGTTACTGTTCTTTCAGGTTTTGTTACAGCAGCGATTGTACCGTGCTAACGATGGAGCAAAAGAAAGAAGGAAAGTGAGAAGTGTGAGAGACATAAAAGAAAGTGGACAGAATGAAACGTTCTACAGAAGTTGAGACGCTACAGAGAGAGAGAGAGAGAGAGAGAGAGAGAGAGAGATAGAGAGAGAGATAGAGATAGAGATATAGAGAGAGAGAAAGAAAGAGAGAGAGAATGTTGTATTATTTGGTATTGTACTGTTGTCATTGAATGTTACATAAATACTGCCTGCCACTGGCACTTCTGATCTTGATGTTGTTACATGAATACTGCCTGCCACAGGCACATCTGTTCTTGATGTTGATCATGTTATACAAATACTATCTGTCACAGGCACATCAGATCTTGATGTTGTTACATGAATACTACCCGCCACAGGCACATCAGATCTTGATGTTGTTACATGAATACTGCCTGCCACAGGCACATCTGTTCTTGATGTTGATCATGTTATACAAATACTATCTGTCACAGGCACATCAGATCTTGATGTTGTTACATGAATACTACCTGCCACAGGCACATCAGATCTTGATGTTGTTACATGAATACTACCTGCCACAGGCCCATCATATCTTGATGTTGATCATGTTATATACACATACTACCTGTCACAGGCACACCAGATCTTGAAGTTGTTACAAGATAACTGCCTGCTACAGGCACATCAGATCTTGATGTTGTTACATGAATACTGCCTGCCACAGGCACATCTGTTCTTGATGTTGATCATGTTATACAAATACAACCTGCCACAGGCACATCAGATCTTGATGTTGTTACATGAATACTACCTGCCACAGGCACATCAGATCTTGATGTTGTTACATGAATACTACCTGCCACAGGCCCATCATATCTTGATGTTGATCATGTTATATACACATACTACCTGTCACAGGCACACCAGATCTTGAAGTTGTTACAAGATAACTGCCTGCTACAGGCACATCAGATCTTGATGTTGTTACATGAATACTGCCTGCCACAGGCACATCTGTTCTTGATGTTGATCATGTTATACAAATACTATCTGCCACAGGCACACCAGATCTTGATGTTGTTACATGAATACTACCTGCCACAGGCACACCAGATCTTGATGTTGTTACATGAATACTGCCTGCCACAGGCACATCTGTTCTTAATGTTGATCATGTTATACAAATACTACCTGCCACAGGCACACCAGATCTTGATGTTGTTACATGAATACTGCCTGCCACAGGCACATCTGTTCTTAATGTTGATCATGTTATACAAATACTACCTGCCACAGGCACACCAGATCTTGATGTTGTTACATGAATACTACCTGCCACAGGCACACCAGATCTTGATGTTGTTACATTAATGCTACCTGCCACAGGCCCATGATATCTTGATGTTGATCATGTTATATACACATACTACCTGTCACAGGCTGATGGGTAGGACAGGAGGAAACCTGTTGGCATCATTACAAGGCAATCCTTGTTCTAGAACCCCCATGGTAAGAGGCTGATGTAGACAAAAAAGATACGGGGAAGAGAACTGGAGAGATAAATGAAAATAACGAGCAAGATATGAAAAGAACTTGAACTGATGGCAAGCGACAGGAAGAATCGGCATGTGTTTGTTGAAGGGTTATGGTCCTTGCGTAGCTAAAGGGTATTGATTGAATACGACAGGCATTTATTTAAAAAGGGCCTCGCATGTTCACTTTTGCCTATGGCCTTGCACAATCTTAAACTACAACTGCATATCTTCCTGATATTCCGTAACACCGCCCCTGACATGTTTGTGTTAAAATTTATCCGTTTCTTTTTAATCATTTCAGATCTTGTTTTTAACCAGACCATTCAAATCTGCGACTACCCTTATAACGTCGAACCTCCTTGTGGCACCAAAACAGTGATTGCATAATCACGTGATAATCACAAGTGTATATTAACTGTTCAGGAACCAGATAAGTGCAGGTGTAATGAGAGGTGAAAAGATAATTTTGGCGTTGGATTGGGCACGCATTGAAAAAAAACCTGCTGGTAGCATTACAAGGTAGTCATTTATCTGGAATCTCCAGGGTTAGAGAGGTAGAGGAAAACAGAAAAACACATAGGGGGAAGGAAACTTGAAACAGACAAGAAAGCCTGAAAGAATGCAGGGAAAGATCTTGAATTCATTTACAGTGGTAATCTTCAGACTTCGCACGGCCCACAACAGACTGGAATACCATCTATTCAACAAACTAAAGGTATGAACTACCGATGAGTTTAACTGTGGCACTGATAAAATGACTGTTGAACATCTGCTTCAAAGATGTCCAACATCTGCTTCAAAGATGTCCAACATCTGCTTCAAAGATGTCCAACATCTGCTTCAAAGATGTCCAACATCTGCTTCAAAGATGTCCAACATCTGCTTCAAAGATGTCCAACATCTGCTTCAAAGATGTCCAACATATGAGCAACAGAGACAGCACATATGACAGTCACTAGTACCATTCCTGGAGGAACAAGAAAAACTATGAAGATATAAATAGCCTCAAGCTTACCACTGCTCTCTTTTAAAATATTCTAGTAGTCGCCTGAGAGTATACGAAGAAGAAGAAGAAGAATGTATAAACAGGAAAGAAAGGTTGAACGTGATTTTGTTAAAGGACTATGATCCAAATGAATGAATAAAAATTAGCTATTAAATGTAAATGACCGTACGGGTATAATTTGTACCTACTGTATCGTTTAGAAATGTGTCTTCTTCTTCTTTGATCCTTAGCCGCCGACTGTCAAAGCTGTCAGTGGCCATCACGCCTGGTGGTGTCTTTTAGGGCAGCAACAAACTGCTTCCACTTTACTCGGTCGGCGGCCATCCTTCGTACAGTGTCCCAGCTCTGGTTCATTCTTTGCAGCTCATCCAAAGTTCTCCGTCAAGTTGTTTTTGGTCAAACGGCATTTATGTGCTCTATCAATGGTGGATTTTGCTGTAGTTTCTCTTATATCGTGGTAGTTTCTATTCCTGTGCACAACCTCACCTTGGCGCCTCTTACGGCATGTATGGTTGCAGCAGTGATCCCATTCTTTCTTTGTCTCACCAGGGACCCACATTATCTACACGTGACCAAGACAAGAGTCAGCATTTTCTTTATTTGTTCCTTGTGGAGCATGGAGCCACGACTCCAGGTAGTCCCCCTTGCAAGAAGCATGTACCAAATCCTTCACGTGACCATGCATCGGGGGTTTATATGGCACGTTGTTTAACACGATGAGGTTGCCATCCTCAGGCACATCCTCATATTAGTTACCTCTTAACAAAATATCCTGAGGCAGCATTACTGGTATTTGTCGCACATATTTACGACCCCTTATTGTTCATTACTTGTATTATAAATATATCTATAATGAACGATGAGAAGATTTACTGATTAATGATATCTGGTCATCGACTTTGATCTTATGTAATAAAATGCATAGGACATTTATTTTCTGTATTTTAGTGCGTATGTTAAAAACAATAAAATTGTGTCCAAAAACTTGTTTTTTTCTGTTTCTTCGCTTGTTCGTAAGTTAACATCCAGTTTTCTGTTTTTAGGCATTGGGTTTACCTAGTAATTTGTAAGACAAATTGCTATGTAAACAACTATTACAACAGGACATGTGTTCCTGTCTACTATGTTGAAGGTTTGTTCCTGTCTACTATGTTAAAGGTTTGTTCCTGTCTGCTACGTTAACGATTTGTTCCTGTCTACTATGTTGAAAGTTTGTTCCTGTCTTCTATGTTGAAGGTGTGTTCCTGTCTACCGTGTTAAAGATGTGTTCCTGTCTACTATGTTAAAGATTTGTTCCTGTCTACTATGTTAAAGGTTTGTTCCTGTCTACTATGTTAAAGATTTTATCCTGTCTACTATGATGAACATGTGTTCCTGTCTACTATGTTAACAGATTTGTTCCTGTCTACTATGTTAAAGATGTGTTCCTGTCTACTATGTTAAAAGATTGTTCCTGTCTACTACGTTAAAGATTTGTTCCTGTCTACTATTTTGAAGGTGTGTTCCTGTCTATTATGTTAAAGTTTTGTTCCTGTCTACTATGTTGAAGGTGTGTTTCTGTCTACTACGTTAAAGATTTGTTCCTGTCTACTATGTTAAAGGTTCTTGTCTACTATGTTAAAAATTTCTTCCTGTCTATTATGTTGAAGGTGTGTTCCTGTCTACTATGTTGAAGGTGTGTTTCTGTCTACCACGTTAAAGATTTATTCCTATCTACTATGTTAAAGATTTGTTCATGTCTACTATGCTAAAAGTTTGTTCTTGTCTTCTTTGTTAAAGATTAGTTCCTGCCTACTATGTTGAAGGTTTGTTCCAGTCTACTTTATTGAAGGTGTGTTCCTGTCTACTATGTTGAAGGTTTGTCCCTGTCTATTATGTTGAAGTGAGAAACAGACAAGAGTAGTTAATGCACAGTAGTGAGAAACAGACAAGAGTAGTTGTTACACAGTAGTGAGAAACAAATAAGTGTTGTTGTTACACAGTAGTGAGAAACAAATAAGTGTTGTTGTTAAACAGTAGTGAGAAACAAATAAGTGTTGTTGTTACACAGTAGTGAGAAACAAATAAGTGTTGTGGTTACACAGTAGTGAGAAACAAATAATTGTTGTTGTTACACAGTAGTGAGAAACAAATAAGTGTTGTTGTTACACAGAAGTGAGAAACAAATAAGTGTTGTTGTTACACAGTAGTGAGAAACAAATAAGTTTTGTTGTTACACAGTAGTGAGAAACAAATAAGTGTTGTTGTTACACAGTAGTGAGATACAAATAAGTATTGTTGTTACACAGTAGTGAGAAACAAATAAGTGTTGTTGTTACACAGTAGTGAGATACAAATAAGTGTTGTTGTTACACAGTAGTGAGAAACAAATAAGTGTTGTTGTTACACAGTGATGGATGCATCACTCTTGAAAACTCCACATAGTTTGACGGTGTCTTCTGTCTCTTGACCAGGTTTGACCAAGTGTCTTGCGACAATGCAATCAAAAGATAATCCGGTGTCAAAAAGACAAGATGTTGAAGTCCTGTTCAAAATAACAGTTCCTCGCGTTGAGGGCCTCTCACCCTCAGGTTGAGAATCACTGACATTAATTCTTCCTTGCGAGGCTGTTTGCAAGCATCCGATGCGATTAGGCCCGGTGTGCTTGCCCTGATCAGATGTTCCTGGTGCAGGTGTCTTTCCCTTGTCTTGACCTTTCTGGCTGCGGTGCCATGAAGGGCGGTTGGGTTGATCAGGATTGTTGTTGGTGGGATATCTGGTTTTGTAGAATTTCGCTTTTTCCGGGGGAGGTCTCTGGGGTACAGTTTCTCGTTGGTTATGCGGCTATTATGGATGATCCGATCTACCCAGTTATACTTGGATGTAGATACGTGTTTATTGGGAGACAGGAAGAGCCGATTGTGGCAGCAGTAACCACAAGAGGGCAAACCAAGAAGGAACGGGAGCCTGCGAAAAATTTGTTACCTAAGGAACTAAAAGAGGCGCAACAAAAGGACCCTACCTTGGAGCCCTGCGTTAGAAAACTGCCCATGGCCAAGGACCCTAGACACAACGGAGACATCTTTTCTAAGGATGGAGTATTGTATTGAAGAGAGAGCACCCATGAACAAGGGCATAATCAGCTCCTAGTACCGATGCAGTACAGAGACCAAATCTTAAAAATGGGACACTCTCTTCCCTTTAGCGGACATATGGGACAAAACGCCATTATTCAGCGAATATCGACTCACTATTGGTGGCCAGGAATGAACACTGATATTATCAGATACGTGAAATCCTGCGCCAAGTGCCAACGTGTGGCACCGAAGCATTGGTGTCGTGGTTGAGTAATGTGTAGAGTATTTGTAGAGTTGGACAACAGTAGTGAAATCGACAAGGGATAATGGACTGACAGAGTTATAGATTACACACACAGAAAGGTGTAAATAGGAGATGGACTTGAGACAACCTGGAAGAAGATTACCAAAATGATCTCTCTCTCCAAGCCTCAACTCACTTTTAATTCTGTCTAAGCACCTCCTGCTCTCATTCGAGAACAAATGTCTTTTCTCTTATCAAAATCATAGAGAGTATAGTAAAAGAGCTAAAACAAGTTAATTATGGATGGAAGGGTCATGAACAGCGCATTAATAAAGATGTAAACTTTATTAAATGAAGAAGAAGCGAATGCACTAAACAGACATACACTTACAGGCGCTCACTTGGGTGTTCCTGAGGAAGAACAATAATAAGAGAAGGAAGAACGTTGGGCCTAAATAATGTGCAAGAGCTAAGAGGAGTTGGCGTCACAACGCTAACCTGGAGAGCACTGAAATAATGCATGTTCATCACCATCACAACAACATAAAATTACACCAATAATCAAAATAATCATCAATAGTCATCAATAATCATCAATAATGCAAATACACACCCACAAACACACACACCCCCAACACTCATAAAACCTGTAGAACACGGAGAGATAAATAAATCGAGTGTCAGTCCGTCCGCTTTCGGGGACCAGATGAAATAGCTCCAGTAAGTGGTTTTTTTCGTACATATCCTCCATGGGTGATGGAATTAACCTGAATAAAATCACTGTATAGGCGCTATCGTTGGTGACTCCTCCCTACTTGCGCGAGGTGGGCTGGAAGACTCTCTTTACCTCCGTTTTACCAAATGAATAAACTGCGTGTCAGCCTGTCCGCTTTCGTGGGACCAGAAGCTAGCTCCAGAAAGTGTCTTACAGATAAATATCCTTCAAGATGAATGAAGTGAAATACCAAACTTTCCTTGTTGGTGCTATGCTTTGGTGACCTTAAATGCGTGAGGGAAAACTAGAAGACGCTGTTTATCTCCTGCTGACCAATTAAACGAACTGAGCGACAGCCTGTCCGCTTTCGTGGGACCAAATGTGCTAGCTCCAGAAAGTGTCTTACGTGCATATATCCTTCAAGATGATTTGAATAGACTGCATAACTTTCCTTGTAGGTGCTATACGTTGGTGACCGCTACTTGCGTGAGGGGGGCTGGAACTCTGTCCATAGATGGCTGCTCATACGTGCGAGGTTTTAAGTATCCAGAAAATACACCCAAGACGAGGTTACTTGAGGACAATCGGTCCCATGCGCTCTCATCCGGCGCTTGATTCTGCTTGGCATTAAATCCGGTTTGGGCTGGTTTGACTGTGGTTTGGCTGAGTGCCCCGTTTAGGCACACAAAGGCTGGTGATATGAAATTCTGCTATAAACGCTGGGCTGATTGATATGCTGGAAGCCGCCATGCTCTGACTGGCAATCAAGAGGCGAGTAAGGAACTACTACTGCATCAGATGATTCTCCAGGATTTAGCGTGGGCTCGTTGCACTGCGTGAGCTTAACTTGGCGTTGACAAAAGGGGTTTGATTCAGGAACGGGTTGACGACTCGTGACGCTAGCGGTATTCAGAAACCCTCTAGATCGAAGAGAACATGACGTCCTTCGCCTGACTGGAGTCTGCCCTAGCGATTCGGTCTCCCTGAAACCCGAAGAATGACAAGAACATAGGCAAACACATTCTAGTTCTGCCGTGCTAACTCTGCCTAAGTCTCATATGGTCATCTACGGGCCAGGAATATTCACGAGTGTGTTGCTTATTAAACCCATCTACTCTTATAGATTACAAATAAACACCTGGCATGGCTTGTTTCTACAGATGTATCGGCGTGATGCGTAATATTATGACCACTACTGCTGTGTTCTAAGGGGCAAAAACCCCAAAAAGCTAACGGCGGGTTTTATCTCCCCCTGAAACAGATCAAACTATTATCCAGGCCTCAAAGGGTACCAGCCGCTCGTGATCAAAGGCTTAGAGCGACCAGAGAAATTCCCCCTGGTCAGACGGACCACAGGTGCGTTTAGATAACATTACGTTACCGCTACGCTGACCGTTTAAGGAATTAGTACTGAAAGCCAGCCAGAGCGTAAACAACCGTCGGGTGTGGTTTGAAAAGGTGAAAAAATGAAAGAAAAGAAGAATACAAATGGCGAGGAAACCAGGACATTGAAAAGTAATAACATATGCCATGATATGGAATGGAGTGGTGAAGTAAATTATCAGTCACTGTGACAAGTTGCCCATCCTTTTAAAGTTCGTGGAACACGGACTGAATGACAGTAATTTATCTTTTCCATAGACGTTCATTACATGTCCTTAGAACATCCTATAATCATAACCAAAATCGTATCCAACTTCTGTCAGTACTTAGCTATTGAGAGGATTGGTTACTATCATCCGAATGAACACCCTCCCTTGGTACAAATGCAAGCTAGTAACTGACTATCTGTAGCTTCTTATCTCAGATTAAAGAGCTACTCCTGAAAAAAATATTAACCCTTAAAATTTTTTTTCTGACTTTTACAACAAGAGTCGTCAGATTTGTCAACCAAAAACTCAGCAGTGATACCAGCAACCTTTACCAGCTGTCTCATGTGTAGCATGAACAATAAATGTAACTTAATATTTATGATTGCTGTGGAGAAAAGCGCTGTTCAGACTTCCTCCAAAAGAAATAGTTCGATATGTCTAGGGATAGCAATTCCTATAATCTGCAGAACACTAAACTCTAAGAATCAGAATAGAATCTTGTGAGAGATTCCTACCAGACTGCAACCTCATCTGTTGCGATTGCTGCAGATGTAGTTCAAATTCCGCGGCGAGACCCCATTATATGTGCATCAAATGTAGCTCAAAATATCCCGGACGAGCCCCCATTATATGTCGTGGTTGAGTAATGTGTAGAGTATTTGTCGAGTTGGACAACAGTAGTGAAATCGACAAGGGATAGTGGACTGACAGAGTTATAGATTACACACACAGAAAGGTGTAAATAGGAGATGGACTTGAGAACCTGGAAGAAGATTTACCAAAATGATCTCTCTCTCCAAGCCTCAACTCACTTTTACTGTCTAAGCACCTCCTGCTCTCACTCTTTTCTCTTATCAAACATAGAGAGTATAGTAAAAAGCTAAAACAAGTTAATTATGGATGGAAGGGTCATGAACAGCGCATTAATAAAGTTGTAAACTTTATTAAATGAAGAAGCATGTATGACAATAATGCATTTCATCACCAACAACATAAAATTACATTAATAATCAAAATAATCATCAATAGTCATCAATAATCATCAATAATGCAAATACACACCCATAAACACACACACCACCAACACTCATAAAACCTGTAGAACACGGAGAGATAAATAAATCGAGTGTCAATCCGTCCGCTTTCGGGGACCAGATGAAATAGCTCCAGTAAGTGGTTTTTTTCGTACATATCCTCCATGGGTGATGGAATTAACCTGAATAAAATCACTGTATAGGCGCTATCGTTGGTGACTCCTCCCTACTTGCGCGAGGTGGGCTGGAAGACTCTCTTTACCTCCGTTTTACCAAATGAATAAACTGCGTGTCAGCCTGTCCGCTTTCGTGGGACCAGAAGCTAGCTCCAGAAAGTGTCTTACAGATAAATATCCTTCAAGATGAATGAAGTGAAATACCAAACTTTCCTTGTTGGTGCTATGCTTTGGTGACCTTAAATGCGTGAGGGAAAACTGGAAGACGCTGTTTATCTCCTGCTGACCAATTAAACGAACTGAGCGACAGCCTGTCCGCTTTCGTGGGACCAAATGTGCTAGCTCCAGAAAGTGTCTTACGTGCATATATCCTCCAAGATGATTTGAATAGACTGCATAACTTTCCTTGTAGGTGCTATACGTTGGTGACCGCTACTTGCGTGAGGGGGGCTGGAACTCTGTCCATAGATGGCTGCTCATACGTGCGAGGTTTTAAGTATCCAGAAAATACACCCAAGACGAGGTTACTTGAGGACAATCGGTCCCATGCGCTCTCATCCGGCGCTTGACTCTGCTTGGCATTAAATCCGGTTTGGGCTGGTTTGACTGTGGTTTGGCTGAGTGCCCCGTTTAGGCACAAAAAGGCTGGTGATATGACATTCTGCTATAAACGCTGGGCTGATTGATATGCTGGAAGCCGCCATGCTCTGACTGACAATCAAGAGGCGAGTAAGGAACTACTACTGCATCAGATGATTCTCCAGGATTTAGCGTGGGCTCGTTGCACTGCGTGAGCTTAACTTGGCATTGACAAAAGGGGTTTGATTCAGGAACGGGTTGACGACTCGTGACGCTAGCGGTATTCAGAAACCCTCTAGATCGAAGAGAACATGACGTCCTTCGCCTGACTGGAGTCTGCTCTAGCGATTCGGTCTCCCTGAAACCCGAAGAATGACAAAAACATAGGCAAACACATTCTAGTTCTGCCGTGCTAACTCTGCCTAAGTCTCACATGGTCATCTACGGGCCAGGAATACTCACGAGTGTGTTGGCTTATTAAACCCATCTACTCTTATAGATTACAAATAAACACCTGGCATGGCTTGTTTCTACAGATGTATCGGCGTGATGCGTAATATTATGAACACTACTGCTGTGTTATAAGGGGCAAAAACCCACAAAAGCTAACGGCGGGTTTTATCTCCCCCTGAAACAGATCAAACTATTACCCAGGCCTCAAAGGGTACCAGCCGCTCGTGATCAAAGGCTTTAGAGCGACCAGAGAAATTCCCCCTGGTCAGACGGACCACAGGTGCGTTTAGATAACATTACGTTACCGCTACGCTGACCGTTTAAGGAATTAGTACTGAAAGCCAGCCAGAGCGTAAACAACCGTCGGGTGTGGTTTGAAAAGGTGAAAAAAATGAAAGAAAAGAAGAATACAAATGGCGAGGAAACCAGGACATTAAAAAGTAATAACATATGCCAAGATATGGAACGGAATGGTAAAGTAAATTATCAGTCACTGTGACAATTGGACACCCCCAGTTCCCATGGGTGAAATGCCAATAGTGGGGACACCATTTGAACGGGTTGTAATCGACATTTTAGGACCCCTAAAAAGGATTAAAGGAAGGAACAGGTTTATCCTGACCTTAGTCGACACATGCACGTTGTGGGCAGAAGCTATACCGCTAACATGCACGGATTCCAAGCATGTCGCAGAAGCCCTAGTGCAGATCTTTACACGGTTGGGATTCCCTCAACAAGTTTTGACGGATAACGGATCCCAAGTCCGTAGCCTGTTAATGGAGGAGATCTTTAAGATCTTGAGGGCCAAGCACATCCACACAAGCCCCTACCATCCGGCCGGAAATGGGCTCGTGGAGCGCTTCGACGGCAGCCTCACCATGATGTTACGTAAGCTGGGACAAGAGAAACCTGAAGATTGGAACCTTTTCATTCCTGCAGCTTTATTCGCATACAGGGAAGTTCCACAGACATCTACAGGGTTCCCACCAGCTACCCTTTTATTCGGCAGACCTATTAAGGGGCCGCTAGAAGCCTTACTTTGGTCCCTGACAGACCAGAAGGCCGACGAGACAGTCGTCTCAGCAAGTAAATATGTATCGGAACTTAAGGAAAGGTTACAACTAGGATGGGATCTAGCAGCGACCAACCTTAAGCGAGCACGCGCAAAGCACGCTCAATGATATAATAAAGCAGCGAAAGAGAGAGAACTCCAACCAGGGGAGAAAGTTTTGTTGTTACTACCAACCGGAAGCAACAAACTACGCATCGGATGGCAATGGCCGTTTACCGTCCTTAAAAAGATCTCACGAACTAACTACAAGATCTCTATTAAAGAAAAGGAGAAGGTCTACCACGTAAATCTGCTAAACAAATATTTGGAAAGACCGGTGCCGTCCTCCGAACATCTATTGGCAGTCGCCATAGCGACTGAAGATGAGGAAGATGACGATAGTTGCATGGAGTACCCTTTGCAACAAACGGAATCTTTCCTAGATGTAAAATTCGGTGGCAATCTCTCTGAAGCACAACAGACAGAAACGAGGGCGCTACTGAAACAGTACACTGCAGTTTTAACGGATGTACCTGGTCGAACACATCTCCTAGAGTTCGATATGAAACTGACAAACGAGGCACCTGTTCATACCAGAGTTTACCCTATCCCATATGCTAAAGCTGATACGCTACGTGGAGAAATAGACAAGCTACGTCAAGCAGGAATTATCAGTGAATCTACCTCTCCTTACAGTTTGAGTGTAGTACTGTTACAGAAGCCCAATAAGGAAGTTCGGCTGTGCATAGAGTACCGTTTACTTAACAATGTAACGGAATTCCAGCCTGAACCTCTAGAGAGCGCTTCTGAGTTGTTCACCAAGCTTAGCAGGGCAATAATTTTCTCAAAGATTGACCTGAGTAAAGGTTATTATCAAATACCGGTCAAGGATGAAATTAAACCCCTGTTAGCTTTCAGCACCAGTGAAGGACACTATACCTTCAACGTGATCCGTACGGAATTGGAATTAAACCCCTGTTAGCTTTCAGCACCAGTGAAGGACACTATACCTTCAACGTGATGCCGTTCGGATTGCACAACGCACCGGGAGTCTTCACCAGAATGATGAGAAAGCTTTTAGAACCCTTGCAAAGTCCCCATATCCATAATTTCATGGATGACATATTAATTGCAACGGAAAACTACGACGAACATATTGCTACGGTTGCTATGCTCCTCAGGAGACTACAGGAAACTGGTCTCACAGCCAGACCTAGCAAATGTCTAATCGGATTTGAAAAGCTTGACTTCCTGGGGCATACCATTTCTCAAGGCTGCATGTGGCCAGTTGCCAAGAACATTGAGAAAATAGTTGCAGCAAAATGGCCCCGGACGAAGAAAGACACACGTTCATTTCTATCTCTGTGTGCATATTATCAGAAATTCATCAACAATTTCAACGGGCTAATGGCACCCCTTACTGACCTTACCAAAAAGGGGCGACCGGAAACAGTTATTTGGGATTAAACAATTAATGTCAAACAGCTCAACTAAGATGATTGATAGCACTGAAAAATTAATCACGGAGCTAAGTGCGAACACGCTTACGTCACTCTCAAAGGACAACTGTCCGAATACCCCATTTTGAGGCTACCTGACCTTAATAAACCTTTTATATTGCGGGTCGACGCATCGGGTCAAGGCATCTTGGAGCGAATAAGGAATTCAACGCGAAGATCATGCGTTGGGCTTTGCTATTAAGCGTATATTCTTTCAAAGTGGAATACATTCCGGGAAAACAGAACGTAGGAGCAGATTTTATGAGTCGAAATTGGAGCACGGAAGAGGAGGATGAAATCGAAAACAACAATCACCCGGAAGTTACGGGAGTTACGGATCAAGGCAGCTCTATTGTCATAAAAGGAACATGAAAAATGGTTTCATGTCTTCAAGCCGGGACGAAACTGTGACAGGTTATGAGAATCGTCCACCTTGATCAGTCGGTTTGTTCCCACCGTCACTCCCTCATTCTTTTTCAATCAAATCGTTCAACATGGGTTTCCCACCTTTGCTTACCTCATTAGCATACACGGGCTATTGCGCAAAAGCCTTGCCCTTTCGCTAGCTGTCTTACTTATAGTTTAGCCACGCCTACCTGTCTTCTTTCACGCGATATCAAACAGCTATTCAGATCTCTGGCTGTTTTTCCTTCAAAAGGGGACCGGCCAAGTGCGTTTGCCTGAAGTGCGATGAAACTAGAGCCGTTAACTGAATTATCACGCGAGCGATTGGGCAATCGTTGAATAGTGACAGATCAGACAATGAACGTGTGTAGGAAGAGAACGGGTCGTTAATTGTAGAATCAAGGGCGATAAGACAGAAGACGTACCTTTGATTTGTTACATTTGACAGGGAGATTTAAGCGAATGCAAAAAGGGGCGATAACCACATTTACCGACCACATCCGTTTGTTCGTGTTCCCAGGGGACGCAATTAGCTACAGAGAGACGGAATCAAAAGACGTCTGCTCGCTAGCAAACGTCTTCGTGGTCGACAAAGGAGCGCAGAAAAGCTTTAATTCGGGAATTGAACAGTAGATTTGCCCTAACATGGCCGTAGGTGCGAATTTTCGCACTAAGGAGGGAAAGAACAGCATTTCTAGATATATACCTCATCTCCCCAAACTCAGATATCAGTCGCTGCAGAAAGATTTTGAAATATCTAGCTCGCTATTATAGAGCCATATTACAATTGGATTACTTAAAATACGTGGAGATAATTCATTTTTTACTGTGTTGCGGTAAATATATATATATATATATATATATATATATATATATATATATATATATATATATATATATATATATATATATATATATATATATATAATATGATATATTAGCATTTAAGGGATTTAACGTGTTAAAGTTTTTCATTATATTTCACTGGGATTTCTGTGTTAATTGAATAGCGTATTAAATAACATATAGCTAATTCTTTCCAGCTGTAAACGTAAATTTAATTACTCGCTATTTCCCAGTAAGAGGTGCTTTAATTAATTATAAGACGCTAGGTCGATTGATAATTGACGGAATACAATTTACTTCTATTCATTATGTGTAATTTTGTAAACTACTAAGTGTCTATATCACGTGTTAAAAGCGATAAGATAAGCTAGACACTTGTGGTTTTTAATATAATTTAATACCGGAGTGGTTAAAGAGGTCTTACCTAAACACGATATGATTTATATTATGGTTACATGTTTATATTGTTTTCTACATCTAGGCTGGTCATAACCCTGCGATCTAGCGGTCTTATGGTCTTACGTTCTTATGTTCTTAAAACATCCAGAGATTATTGTTGTGGAATCTGCGTGTTGTGACCCTGTGCGGTTCACCTACTCCATCCACGAGAGTGGTCAAAAACCAGAACACTAACAATATTTTTAAATTATAACTGGAACAGAACAATACCAGAATATTTTTCCATATATATATCAACAGCCTGCTGTGGCAGAATTTATGTAACTATATTTCTAGCATATGACAGTAAGTTTGTTCCACGGGATTATACTCAAGAGAACTCACTGGTCATACTCGGCGATTCCCCTCAGAAAACAGCCGATGAGTATCAATCTTTAAAATTTTCATCACGTCACAGAGTGTCTCAGCCACCTGAGGCTAGTCTACACTGGAACAATATATCTACATATTAATTCGTGTGACGGTAACCACATAAAGGACTTATCCCAACCAACTAACTGCAGTGAAAAAGAGAAATATCCAGGAAAATAATTAACGCATCAACTTCAGCGACCGGACAATAACAGTCAGCAAAACCGGATAGTCTGGGGCTGAAATTGACAAAGAATATGACTCTGAATAGTCTTAGTATCTGTTAGAGTTTAATTCCATGGAATGCCTGCGACAACGATTGGGTAAGCAAATATGAAAGTGGCCACTGTATATGTGAAGTGAATGAACGGAAAGAAAGAAACTTATTTTCTTTTGTTACCATCAGTATATTTATCTTCTTTTTTGTTTTTTTCCCCTCACTAATCTGAGTAGTCACAGGATAGATTAAATTAGGAACCTGTTCTTTTCCCATACTGACTACTTCATACCTTATTGTTAAAATTGATCTCTTGGGTTAATTACCTCTGTTAGGATCTTCTTTGTTTTCCTTTACAAGAGGGGAGGGCCTATTGAGATAATTTTCATCTTGTCTGTAAACTATATTTTATTGATGTAAATGCTTGATGTTGTGATTTTTTTCTAGTGATAATAAACTTAAATAAACCTTTAGTTATCGTGTTGGTCAACCCCTGCCCATATATATGTTATCCATAGTTTGTTGTCACGTTTGTGCATATTTGTCACAAAATTGTGTGTACATGAGTGTAGTGTAACTTGTATTTTGTACAAGGAGAGAAAGTGCGTCTAATTTAAATATAGTCGTAAAGATAGGCTAGATTAGAGATATTACTCAATCCTGAGACTGTTCTTTTCTCTTACACCATCACCCTCGTGAAAAAGAAAACTATTTCTAACACCTTACTCTCACATAGTTATCACTATCACCTCTGCTCGGACGGGACCATAAATATCTCAGACATATCTTATCAAAAATTACGACACACAGTAGCGAGCAACAAATAAGTGTTGTTGTTACACAGTAGTGAGAAACAAATAAGAGTAGTTGTTACACAGTCTTCTTCTTCTTCGATCCTTAACCACCGACCGTCAAAGCAGTCAGTGGCCATCACGCCTAGTGGCGTCTTGTAGGCTAATAACAAATTGATTCCACTTTGCACGGTCGGTGGCCATCCTTCGTACAGTGCCCCAACTCTGGTTGATTCCCTGCATCTCAGCCTCCACAGTCCTCCGCCAAGTTGTTTTTGGTCGGCCTCTCTTTCGCTTTCCATCAGGGGTCCAAAGCATAGCTGTTCTTGTGATGGCATCGGGGTCTCTTCTGAGGACATGACCAACCCAGCTCCAGTGTTACACAGTAGTGAGAAACAAATAAGTGTTGTTGTTACACAGTAGCGAGAAACAAATAAGTGTTGTTGTTACACAGTAGTGAGAAACTAATAAGTGTTGTTGTTACACTGTAGTGATAAACAAATTAGTGTTGTTGTTACACAGTAGTGAGAAACAAAAAAGTGTTGTTGTTACACAGTAGTGAGAAACAAATAAGTGTTGTTGTTACACAGTAGTGAGATACAAATAAGTGATGTTGTTACACAGTAGTGAGAAACATATAAGTGTTGTTGTTACATAGTAGTGAGAAACAAATAAGTGTTGTTGTTACACAGTAGTGAGAAACAAATAAGTGTTGTTGTTACACAGTAGTGAGAAACAAATAAGTGTTGTTGTTACACAGTAGTGAGAAACATATAAGTGTTGTTGCTACACAGTAGTGAGAAACATATAAGTGTTGTTGTTACATAGTAGTGAGAAACAAATAAGTGTTGTTGTTACACAGTAGTGAGAAACAAATAAGTGTTGTTGTTACACAGTAGTGAGAAACATATAAGTGTTGTTGTTACATAGTAGTGAGAAACAGACAAGAGTATTTAATACACATTAGATAGAAACGGACAAGAGTAGATAATACACAGTAGTGAGAATTAGGTAACGGTAGCTGTTACACAGTAGTGAGAAACAGACCAGAGTAGTTGTTACACAGAAGTGAGAAAACGACAAGAGTGGTTGTTAACACAGTAGTGAGAAAACGATAAGAGTAGTTGTTAACACAGTAGTGAGAAAACGACAAGAGTAGTTGTTAACACAATAGTGATAAAACGGCAAGAGTAGTTGTTAACACAGTAGTGAGAAAACGACAAGAGTAGTTGTTACACAGTGGTGAGAAAACGACAAGAGTAGTTGTTACACAGTAGTGACAAGACGGCAAGAGTAGTTGTTACACAGTAATGAGAAGACGACAAGAGTAGTATTTAACACAGTATTGACAAAACGACAAGAGTAGTTGTTGAGAAAAGGACAAGAGTAGTGGTTACACAGTAGTGAGAAACAGTCATTTATTGTTACACAGTAGTGAGACAACGACAAGAGTAGTAGTTACACAGTAGTGAGAAAACGACAAAAATAGTTGTTACACAGTAGTGAGAAAATGACAAGAGTAGTTGTTAAACAGTAGTGAGAAACAGTCATTAGTTGTTACACAGTAGTGAGAAAACGACAAGATTAATTATTTCACAGTAGTGAGAAACTGACAAGAGTAGTTAATACACATTAGTTAGAAACAGACAAAAGTAGTTAATACACAGTAGTGAGAAATAGAAATCGGTAGTTCCAAAGGTTGTTATTGCCGGGAGTTGTAGTGAGGATAAGCTCTCACTGCAGATAAAATACTTCTATGGCACGCGCCTCAAACAGCCTCTGACAACCAAGTCCAGCTCCCGGCCTTCACGTGTGGCTCAATTTGAGCCCGGCGGAACTGTTTCCACTGACGGGAGAAGGGGCAAAGGCGAGCGACTGGCGCCTTAAAATCAGCAGCTTCGGGCAGATAGGGCTCGTGATCCTTGGTTGGTAGCTTATCTAAGAGAAGGAACTCTGAATTCAAACCACCGCTGCCTTGCGGGAATATCCATTTGTGGAATTGGCTTCGGGAGTAAACCCTGAGGATAAATCCGGAGTCGGAGTCCCTAAGGCAGTCTAATGTCGATTCGACATTATTCTGGCAACTCCTGCGACATGGCTGGTACCAAACTGTATCGGCTACTGCCGTTCCTTTGGATCTACCGGCTGTGTGGAGAGGGGGAACATGCTGCATGGGCAACAGCTTGATCTCCATATAACTGTGCCCAAGCTTGCGCCCTGGAGAGGACACTCCAGCTTCACCCTATAGGTGTCGGCAAAACACGGGAAGTAGCAGTTACCGGTTATAAGCATTTTGCCCAATTGGCGTAGGGCATGGCGCCAGGGGCTACTTCCGACAGTGGGAGAGGTTCTAGGATCTCACTGGACAGCTACCGCCCGCTTCAAGCTGGGCAGCCCCCAGTCAATAAGGTGTTGTCCCGCCACTGTCTGCTTTCCCCATTGGGTGCATGGGGATTAGGGTCAAACCCGAACTGTGGACAGAAAATTTTGCACCAAGCAATTATCGAAAAAATAGAAATAAGCAAACTCTCAGATTGGGATGCTGGAACGTCCGGACTATGTTGACTGGACTATCCGAAAACCTACAGGATGTAAACGATGTAAGGAAGACAGCCATAATTAATGATGAGCTTAAACGACTTCAGGTGGATATAGCTGCACTTCAGGAAACGCGCCTGGCGGGCTCTGGAACGGTGAGCGAGAAGGACTACACATTTTATTGGCAAGGGAAAGATCCTAATAAAGCTAGAGAACACGGAGTAGGTTTTGCGGTCAAAAAATCGCTAACTAACATGGTTGAACCAGGCGAGAATGGATCAGAACGCCTGTTAACGCTCCGCCTGCAAACTAGCACAGGTCCCATCACCCTTGTCAGTGTGTATGCTCCTACTCTGTACTCTGCCTCAGAAGCTAAAGATGAGTTCTACGAGAATCTAGCAGCAGTAATCAAAAGCATACCTAGACAAGAACAGCTTGTTCTCCTTGGTGACTTTAACGCTAGAGTGGGTGCCGATAATGTTTCATGGCCTTCATGTCTGGGCAGGTTTGGTATTGGCAAGATGAATGAAAATGGACAACGGCTCTTAGAGTTGTGCGTCCACCATGACCTCTGCGTGACCAACACCTACTTTCAGACAAAACCCCAGCATAAGGTGTCATGGAGACACCCACGATCCAAGCACTGGCACCAACTTGACCTGATTCTCGTCAGAAGGCCACTCCTCAGGTCTGTGCTCTCCACGCGCTCGTACCATAGTGCAGACTGTGACACAGATCACTCCTTGGTTTGCTGCAAAATCAGAGCACAACCAAGAAAACTCTATCGTGTCAGACATGAAGGGAAACCACGCATTGATACCAGCAAGATGTCAGACCCTTTCATGATCGCTCAATTCACTGCGACCTTCAAGAAAGTGCTCAGTAGCCCTCAGCATGGTGATACTATTACAGAGAACTGGGAGCATCTACGGAACACCATTCAAAGTACTGCACTTGCCACCTTTGGTAAGAAAACAGCAAAGTCAAATGACTGGTTTGACGCTTCATCAGATGTGATGGCACCTGTTATTGAAGCTAAGCGCAGTGCTATGAATGAATACAAACGTTCACCGAGTGCCAGAACCCTACAGATCCTGAGGGCTACGAGAAGCAAAGTTCAACAAACTGCTCGACGCTGTGCAAATGACTATTGGCTCCAGCTCAGTGAGAGCATCCAGACCGCAGCGCAAACAGGCAACATTAGACAAATGTATGACGGTATAAAGAAAGCACTTGGCCCCCATAAAAGTAAGACGGCACCGCTAAAAACCATCAGCGGAGAGAAGCTAACCGATAAGGGTAAGCAGATGGAGAGGTGGGTCGAGCACTACTCTGAGCTTTATGCTAGAGACAATACCGTTACGCCTGCAGCCCTTGATGCTGTCAATAGTCTGCCATCTATGGAGGAGCTGGATGCCGAACCAACATTAGAGGAACTCAGTAAGGCCATTGATAGCTTGGCCTCTGGCAAAGCACCAGGCAGTGATGGGATTCCTCCTGCTTTAATCAAATGCTGTAAGAGCACGCTATTACATCCCCTGCATAGGGTGCTGTGCCAGTGCTGGGAAGAGACAACTATTCCTCAAGACATGCGAGATGCCAAGATTGTAACACTGTATAAAAATAAAGGAGACAGAAGTGATTGCAATAACTACAGAGGCATCTCTCTTCTTAGTATTGTTGGTAAGGTTTTTGCCAAAGTCATCTTAATGCGACTACACAAGTTAGCTGAGCGCATATATCCAGAGGCACAGTGTGGATTCCGAGCTGGCAGATCAACAACAGACATGATCTTCTCTCTCCGCCAGCTTCAGGAAAAATCAAGAGAGCAGAAAAGACCATTATATATCGCCTTTATAGACCTCACAAAAGCATTCGACCTGGTTAGTAGGGATGGACTCTTTAAAATCATCCTGAAAATAGGCTGCCCTTCTAAAATGCTAGAAATGATAAAGTCATTCCATGACGACATGAAGGGAACAGTCCAATATGCTGGAAGCACGTCACAGCCCTTTGATATACGAAGTGGCGTTAAACAAGGCTGTGTTCTGGCTCCGACCCTCTTCGGAATCTTCTTTGCCTTACTCTTGAAACATGCATTCAGAGATGCAACTGAAGGAATATGCCTTCACACTAGGTCAGATGGCCGTCTGTTTAATCTTTCAAGGCTGAAGGCAAAAACAAAAATCAGAAGGGTCACTATAAGAGACCTGTTGTTCGCTGATGATGCTGCAGTCGTCACTCAAAGCCAACAGGAGCTTCAGAGCTTGATGAATCGCTTCACTAAAGCATGCAAGGACTTTGGCCTCACAATAAGTCTAAAGAAAACGAATGTGCTGAGTCAGGATGTGGGTGCTGCACCAGTTATCACTATCGATAACTATGAATTAGCAGTGGTGCACCACTTCACATACCTAGGGTCTACCATCAATGACAAACTCTCACTGGATACAGAAATCGACAGCCGCATTGGCAAAGCTGCAGCTACCTTTGCCCGCCTCACATCGCGTGTTTGGGGAAACTCTAAACTCACAATGAAGACCAAAGCTGCGGTATATAATGCCTGCGTCACCAGCACACTCCTATATGGCAGCGAGACCTGGACGACCTATGCTAAGCAAGAAAGAAGGCTCAATACCTTCCATTTGCGGTGTCTACGCCGCATCCTCGGCATCTCGTGGAAAGATAAAGTGACAAATGTCGAGGTGTTGTCACGTGCTGGCCTTCAAAGTATGTATACGCTGCTTAGACAGCGCAGACTTCGCTGGCTTGGCCATGTTCGCCGCATGGAAGATGGTCGCATCCCAAAAGATATCTTCTACGGACAATTAGCAGATGGCAAGAGAACAGTTGGGCGACCACAGCTGAGGTTCAAAGATGTGTGCAAGAGAGATATGAGGGCACTGGACATGGATCCAGCAACATGGGAGGATGAACCTGCCGATCGCAATAAGTGGCGATGCTATTTACGGCACCACCTCAGATTGGGCGAAGAGAGGCTCACACAAGAAGCAGAGGTGAGGAGAAAACGTCGAAAGGAGCACCAGGAAAATAAGCAGCTGAGGGCTGCCACCTCAGGGGCGCATTCCCATAGTCAGTTATGACTGAAGGGGCTATTATTATTATTATTATAGTTGTTAACACAGTAGTGAGAAGATGACAAGAGTAGTTGTTACACAGTAGTGAGAAGACGACAAGAGTAGTTGTTAACACAGTAGTGAGAAAACAACAAGAGTAGTTGTTAACACAGTAGTGAGAAGACGACAGGAGTAGTTGTTACACAGTAGTGAGAAGACGACAAGAGTAGTTGTTAACACAGTAGTGAGAAAACAACAAGAGTAGTTGTTAACACAGTAGTGAGAAAACGACAAGAGTAGTTGTTAACACAGTAGTGAGAAGACGACAAGAGTAGTTGTTAACACAGTAGTGAGAAAACAACAAGAATAGTTGTTAACACAGTAGTGAGAAAGCGACAAGAGTAGTTGTTAACACAGTAGTGAGAAAGCGACAAGAGTAGTTGTTAACACAGTAGTGAGAAAACGACAAGAGTAGTCGTTAACACAGTCGTGGGAAAACGACAAGAGTAGTTGTTAACACAGTAGTGAGAAAAAGACAAGAGTAGTTGTTAACACAGTAGTGAGAAAACAACAAGAGTAGTTGTTAACACCGTAGTGAGAAAACGACAAGAGTAGTTGTTAACACAGTAGTGAGAAAACGACAAGAGTAGTTGTTAAAACAGTAGTGAGAAAACGACAAGAGTAGTTGTTAACACAGTAGTGAGAAACATATCAGAGTAGTTGTTATACAGTAGTGAGAAAACGACAAGAATAGTTGTTAACACAGTAGTGAGAAAACGACAAGAGTAGTTGTTAACACAGTAGTGAGAAAACGACAAGAGTAGTTGTTAAAACAGTAGTGAGAAAACGACAAGAGTAGTTGTTAACACAGTAGCGAGAAAACGACAAGAGTAGTTGTTGAAACAGTAGTGAGAAAATGACAAGAGTAGTTGTTAACACAGTAGTGAGAAACCTATCAGAGTAGTTGTTACACAGTAGTGAGAAAACGACAAGAGTAGTTGTTAACACATTAGTGAGAAAACGACAAGAGTAGTGTCGTGGTTGAGTAAAGTGTAGAGTATTTGTCGAGTTGGACAATAGTAGTGAAATCGACAAGGGATAGTGGACTGACAGAGTTATAGATTACACACACAGAAAGGTGTAAATAGGAGATGGACTTGAGACAACCTGGAAGAAGATTTATCAAAGTGATCTCTCTCTCCAAGCCTCAACTCACTTTTACTGTCTAAGCACCTCCTGCTCTCACTCTTTTCTCTTATCAAACATAGAGATTCTAGTAAAGAGCTAAAACAAGTTAATTATGAATGGAAAGGGTCGGGAACAGCGCATTAATAAATGTGTAAACTTTATTAAAGAAGAAAAGCATGGAATTAATGCATATCATCATACACAGCATAAATTACATCAATAATCAAATATTCATCAATAACCTTCAATAATGCAAATACACACCCACAAACACACACACCACCAACACTCATAAAACCTGTAGAACACGGAGAAAATAACTAAGCTGTCCGACAGTGGGTCCGCTTCTAAGTGGGACCAAATGTGCTGCTCCAGAAAGTGTCTTACAAGTACATATCCTTCAAGGTGAATGAAGTGAAATACAAAACTTTCCTTGTCGGGGCCAAACGTTGGTGACCCCTAATTGCGCGAGGGAACACTGGAAGACGCTGTTTATCTCCTGCTGACCAAATAAACGAACTGAGCGACAGCCTGTCCGCTTTTTCGTGGGACCAAATGTGCTAGCTCCAGAAAGTGTCTTACGGATAAATATCCTTCAAGATGAATGAAGTGAAATACCCAACTTTCCTTGTAGGTGCTATACGTTGGTGACCGCTACTTGCGTGAGGGGGGCTGGAACTCTGTCCATAGATGGCTGCTTATACGTGCGAGGTTTTTAAGTATCCAGAAATACACCAGAAGAGGTCACTTGAGGACAAAGATTCCCAGGCGCTCTTATCCGGCGCTATTGCTTGCTTGGCTTTAAATCCTGTTTAAACTGGTTTGGCTGTGGTTTGATGAGTGCCCCGTTTAGGCACACAAAGTTGGGTGATATCAGATTCTGCTATATACATGCTGGGCGGTTTTTATATTCTGGAAGCGGTAATGCTCTGACTGGTAATCCAATAGGCGAGTAGGGAACTACTACTGCATTTGGTGATTCCAGATTTAGCGTTGGCTCCGTTGCACTGCGTGAGCTTAACTTGGCGTTGACAAAAGGGGTTTTGATTCAGGAACGGGGTTGACGACTCGTGACGCTAGCGGTATTCAGAAACCCTCTAGATCGAAGAGAATATGACGTTCTTCGCCTGACTGGAGTCTGCTCTAGCGATTCGGTCTCCCTGAAACTGAGACCCAAAAAAGATACCCTTTACCTCAAGCAACAACAAAATCAATCTAATGTTTTATAACCTAGTCATGCTCCGCTCCCTCCATTCTATCAATTATAGCATGTGCCCGCATAGGCTTAGTATCTTTTGTACACCCAGGTACCTGTCATTAAATGTTCTGACAGCAAAATCTACTCCTCTTCTCCCAATCTCAACATACAGGAAACATAACCTTGTAGTTACAGTTAAATGAATATGCTTATTCATCTTACAACATTAAGTGAATTTACATAAACAGATTACAGCATTTGACATTACACAAATAAATCATATGTCCCTTTGGGGAAATATATTAATATTCCACAAAATGAGTACAAAGAAAATGCAATGTTCTTGCTATAATAATACAGTTGTGGCTGAATCATAAGATATATATATATATCTATGCCTGGTGACTGCTTTCTGTGAAAGTTATAGACTAGAGTCTAGCTACACAAGTAAGCATAAAATGATTCTCCCTTGCCACTAAAAATATCTATCAAAAAGGAATAAGTGACTATCTCCTATAATCCAGAGTTATTGCCTGCATCTCACTATTCAGTTTTAAGTGAACAATCCACACCTGACATTATCTTACAGAAATGACAGTTAATTTAGCCTATTCTTAACCCATGATAAGCATCTGTGGACTGATTCTACGCCTAGTATCTGTTATTGTAAGTTTAACATTTAACCCATGATAAACCGTAACAGTTTAAGCACCACTTAACTAAGTCCGTAGACAGCGCTACATTATCACTGAACTAAATTACTAGGAGAAGTCCTCAAAAATGAATTCACGTCACTTCCTATCAGATATATATAAAACTAACATGAATATATCATATTATAATAAGATATGTCAACTCACCCCGAAAAATGACTAGAGATAGGCCTTAACATTTAGTTCTGTTGTTAAAGTGCCTTAATTCTCATGACGGTCCATCTCGGGCAGGAAATATTCACGAATGTCTTTGTCTATTAAGACTCTTCTAGATTTATATGTTTACATACAACGCCACCCAGGACACCTGCATGACCTGATTCTACAGATGTATCGGCGTAATGCGTAATCAAGAGAGTAAGACAAAGGTTATTCTAGAGACATCAGAAGTCAACAACCGCAAGAAAGTTCCTTCAGGTAGAGAAATGCATAATATTATGAGAGCTCTAACTCGTCTAAGGGGCAAAACCCAGAGACTGACCGCGATTGTTATCTCCCCCTTGTTTCGAAGATGAAACGGTTACCCAGGCCTCAAAGGGTACCAGCCGCTCGTGATCAAACGTTTTAAAGCGACCAGAGAAATTCCCCTGGACGGACCAGGTGCGTGTATGTAATATTACCGCTACGCTGACCGTTTCTGACCAGTGGGGGATTTCTACTGAAAGCCAGAACGTAAACACCTCGGGTAGGGTTTGAGAAGGAGAAAATGAAAGAAAATAAGAATACAAAATGTCTAGGAAAACAGAACATTAAAAGAGTTAATAACATATGAAACGAAATGGTAAAATAAATTATCTATCTACGTGACAAGTAGTAATTAACACAGTAGTGAGAAAACGACAAGAGTAGTAGTTAACACGGTAGTGAGAAAACGACAAGAGTAGTTAACACAGTAGTGAGAAAACGACAAGAGTAGTTGTTACACAGTAGTGAGAAAACGACAAGAGTAGTCGAGAGACAAAATACAGATGGTCATGGAGGAACGTTTTAAGCTGAATCTCTATGTCGTCAGCCCAATGTTTTTCTGAACAGACTTATGTCTCTTAAGAAAACTGCTAAAAATTCGGAGACCACAACTGCACGTTCAAGATTTATTTGTCTTACAGACGTTACAGCAAGTCAGTTGCTACGGTGACCGATGTGCAAAATTAAGTATGCAGTTACATAATAAAATAATTATAAATATATAATAGCATAATAATAATGACATAATAACAATTATTATAAACAATGTAGACTCAATTTACCGACCTACCCACCAACATGCCTGCTTGCCTAACTACATACCTGCTTGCTACCCTGTCTGCATAACTACCAATCTGCCTGCTTGCCTACCTGCATACCTACCTACCTGCCGGTGTGTCTACTTATCTACCTATCTGTTTGCTTGCCAACTGAATACCTACCTACTGGCATGCCTTTTACCTACCTACTAGCCCGCCTTACCTATCTACCTACCTACCTACCAACCTGAATGCACGTTTCACTGCATACCTACCTTTGACGCCAAGCTGTATATCTACCTATCTGCCTGCGTGTCTGCCTACCTACTTACCTATATGCCTGCATACCTCCCTACCCACCTACTTACTTACATCACACATACTTATAAATGCGTACATACTCGTCTATACACATAAACATACACACGTGCATAAATACATACATGCATGCATACATATGTAGAGAGAGATCGAAAAAAAAACACGGAGAAGAAAGATGGTGACATAAATTAAAGAGATAATGAAGACATAGAAAGAACTGAAACGGCTGCATGGAGTAAGAGAACTAGGCTTAAGTTTGTTGAAGGCGTATACTCTATAGGGGGCTGAATGGTGATGATGATGATGTACAGTGGTGGTTTTAGACATAAGAAACCTACGCTTTTGCCATGGTCTCGTGCCTTAGAGGCCTCGTGCACAAATATATAAAAATAATCATATAGCCGCTTCAGTCATAACTGACTACGGGAATGCGCCCCTGAGGTGTTAGACCTCAGCTTCTTTTCTTTCTTTTTTTTCCTGGTGTTTTCGACGTTTTTTCCTCTCTTCTGCTTGCCGTGAGAGCTTCTTTTCCCCCAATCTGAGGTGGCGCCATAGAGAGTATCGCCACTTGGTGCAATCAGCAGCTTCATCCTCCCAGGTTGCTGGATCTATATCCAGTGCCCACATGTCTCTCTTGCACACATCTTTGAGCCTCTGCTGCTGTCGCCCAACTGTTCTTTTATCATCTGCTAGTTGTCCGTAGAAGATTTCTTTCAGGATGCGACCATCTTCCATGCGGCGGATATGGCCAAGCCAGCTTAGTCTGCGCTGTCTAAGCAGTGTATACATGCTTTGAAGGCCGGCACGTGACAACACCTAGACATTTGTCACTTTGTCAATCCACGAAATACCAAGGATGTGGCGTAGACACAGTAGATGGAAGGTATTGAGCCTTCTTTCTTGCTTAGCATAGGTTGTCCATGTCTTGCTGCCATATAGAAGTGTCTGGTGACGCAGGCGTTATATACCGAAGCTTTAGTCTTCGTTATGAGTTCAGAGTTTCCTCAAACTACGTTGTGAGGCGGGCAAAGGTAGCTGCAGCTTTACCCACGCTGCTGCCAATTTCTGTGTCCAGAAAGAGTTTGTCGTTGATGGTAGACCCCAGGTATGCGAAGTGGTGTACCATTGCCAATTCATAGTTATCCAATACGACAATTGGTGCAACATCCACATCCTAACCCAGCAAATCAATACATGATTGTCGGTAAAAGGCTCCCCAATGTATTTAGAAGGTGCCTCGCAAGTCTTTCTTGCCCTTGGACCTCGCACAAACTAAAAACGCCACTGAAGATATATATATATATATATATATATATATATATATATATATATATATATATATATATATATATATATATATATATATATATATATATATATATATATATATATATATATATATATATATATATATATATATATATATATATATATATATATATATATATATATGCACATATATAAACGATACATGTATGAATGTATTCACACGTAATAAGACAATGCTTACGCGACCTTTCTTTGCAGATTGCATACAGAAAGAAAGACGAACATTTGATCAAATAACAGACAATGGAAGGCATTTAGGAATTTTGCCAAAGAAAAATTCCGTTCTTCATATTTGATGAGAATAAATCTTGCACAAATATCTTTTGGGTCAATGAATGGATTCTAGGAAGTCTGTGTGCATACTCTAATAATTTGAATTTTATTTCACCAAACTTTTTACTAGCAAAATTATCAAAATATTTTGCATTTAAAGAAATATTTTTTATTTTTCACATTGTTTTTGTATTACTGAGATCGCGGCTACCACGAAAAGTATGGGAAACTAAGAGCCAGGGATCCAGACTTCCAGGACGACCCAGAGTCCGCTGGGAGGACAACATTAGGCAATCTCTGAAGAACCGAGGACTAGAATGTAACCACACCAGAAGGAAGACAGCCGATAGTATAGTATGGCGCTACCTCCTCCAAACCTCTACATCTCACGTAAGAAGAGGGACGACTAAGTAAGTTAGTAAGTTTTTGTATTTCTGTATGACTATTTGTAAGCTTAACTATTTTTCTTTGTAATAAAACGTATTATTTTAATGTAATAATTTTAGTGATGCGTCCATATACATTTTGTACAAGAAGAGGTCCGTAACCTTCGCTGGCTAATCAGTTAGGTCCATGGAAGAATAGAGGTTAAGAACCCCTGGCATAAACATTAAAAAAACATCTTTGATGAAATAAAATGAAACAAATAGAGATGGCAAAGGCATATATTTAGAAATTAAAATCCATTAAAATATATTATTTATCCTTACTTGACCTTGCATGGGAATACAACCATGAAAAGAGACGAAGAAAAACCGAAGGAGACAAGGAGATCACACACAGGGAGAGGGGGGAAAAGCCATGGAGTAAATAAAGTTAGTTGCTTATCCTTTACAGGACGTAGCAATCAACCCTAGCTTTTATTGGCTGTTTGTGATTTTTCTAGGCAATTTTTTTCATTCAGTAGTTTGCCATTGCTTTCTGAACGGTACGGCGCTTATACCATTGTTAAAAATCCACACAAAGCGATCTGCTACCAAACCGCCTGCAGCAGGTTTCGAACCTGGTATATCTGGATTATGAAACTGCATTCATATCCATTAGGCCACAGACGCCTAAATAAGCCTGGTTTAAATAAGGAAAGGAAAGACGAGGAAAATGCATGTAGACTCCGACAAAAGAAAGAAAAAGCATGGCTCAAGCAAAATATTACTTCCCATTCTATACGGAACCCCCCCCCCCCACCCCCACGCCCGCACCCGCCACCACCCCACCCCTATGCGTTTGTGTCCGTTAATAAAACACACAATTTGGTCCTTGCCCCTGAAAAATATATAGCATCCCGGACAAGCCACATTTAAAATGTACAAGATTCACGACAAGAGACACTCAAATGTTTATCTGCGTCTTTTAGAAATCCTGGTCTAAAGTATTGAACTACCAAAAATGTGTTTAAAAAATACAGTGAAATATTAACACTAATCTACAAGTGGTTGTGACGAATTATCTGGCTATGTCTTATCGTCATACTCAAAACCTTCCTAGTCCCATTCAACGACAAGCCTATTCTCCTCTCTTATCTTAAACCGTTGTTGTCTATCTTAACAAGAACGACAGCTTCCTGGCTATACACTCTTGACACTGTTAAATGACTGATCTCCTGGCAAATTTATCAGTCAAGTTCACTTATCGAAATTATAACAACGTGCACACAGAATCTATTATTTTTAAAGCCTCCCATCACAACAATACTTAAAGAATGTATGACACATTAGGATCCTCGCCGGTGCTACGAAGTTAATGCACTGCGCTGAGATCCTGCTTGTGTGATCTAAGGGAGGAGATTGGAACACTGGTGGAGTTGTCCGTCTGCAATGAAGATGATCCTTAAAACTAAATCAAACCTTCAACTCACAGGTCAAGTCAATCATATTGTATGGTTCAGACACACGTCAAGTCAATCATATTGTATGGTTCAGACACAGGTCAAGTCAATCATATTATATGGTTCAGACACACGTCAAGTCAATCATATTGTATGGTTCAGACACAGGTCAAGTAAATCATATTGTATGGTTGAGACACAGGTCAAGTCAAGTCAATCATATTGTATGGTTGAGACACAGGTCAAGTCAATCATATTGTATGGTTGAGACACAGGTCAAGTCAATCATATTGTATGGTTCACGCACAGGTCAAGTCAATCGTATTGTATGGTTCAGACACAGGTCAAGTCAATCATATTGTATGGTTGAGACACAGTTCAAGTTAATCATATTGTATGGTTCAGACACAGGTCAAGTCAATCCTATTGTATGGTTGAGACACAGGTCAAGTCAATCACATTGTATGGTTGAGACACAGGTCAAGTCAATCATATTGTATGGTTGAGACACAGGTCAAGTCAATCATATTGTATGGTTGAGACACAGGTCAAGTCAATCATATTGTATGGTTGAGACACAGGTCAAGTCAATCATATTGTATGGTTGAGACACAGGTCAAGTCAATCATATTGTATGGTTGAGACACAGGTCAAGTCAATCATATTGTATGGTTTAGACACAGGTCAAGTCAATCATATTGTATGGTTCAGAGACAGGTCAAGTCAATCATATTGTATGGTTCAGACACAGGTCAAGTCAATCATATTGTATGGTTCAGACACAGGTCAAGTCAATCATGTTGTATGGTTGAGACACAGGTCAAGTCAATCATGTTGTATGGTTGAGACACAGGTCAGGTCAATCATATTGTATGGTTGAGACACAGGTCAAGTCAATCATATTGTATGGTTGAGACACAGGTCAAGTCAATCATATTGTATGGTTCAGACACAGGTCAAGTCAATCATATTGTATGGTTTAGACACAGGTCAAGTCAATCATATTGTATGGTTGAGACACAGGTCAAGTCAATCATGTTGTATGGTTGAGACCCAGGTCAAGTCAATCATATTGTATGGTTGAGACACAGGTCAAGTCAATCATATTATATGGTTGAGACACAGGTCAAGTCAATCATATTGTATGGTTGAGACACAGGTCAAGTCAATCATATTGTATGGTTGAGACACAGGTCAAGTCAATCATATTGTATGGTTGAGACACAGGTCAAGTCAATCATATTGTATGGTTGAGACACATGTCAAGTCAATCATATTGTATGGTTGAGACACATGTCGAGTCAATCATATTGTATGGTTGAGACACATGTCAAGTCAATCATATTGTATGGTTGAGACACATGTAACGTCAATCATATTGTATTGTTTAGACACAGGTCAAGTCAATCCTATTGTATGGTTCAGACACAGGTCAAGTCAATCCTATTGTATGGTTCAGATACAGATCAAGTCAATCATATTGTATGATCCAGAGTTCGCTGGGAGGCTAACATTAGACAATCTCTGAAGGACCGAGGACTACATAGGAACCAGGCCATAAGGAAGACAGCCGATAGGATAGTATAGCGCTCTCTCTGACAAACCTCTACACTCCAGGGTAGAGGAGGAACGACCAAGTAAGTACATTTTGAGAAGAGAAAATTCTTAAGAGTATAACAATTTATACTTATTATTTCTTCCTCGTTTGTCCTCAGACTTCTGCATTAATGACTCTAGTAAATGCAGTAGTCAGCTCAAGGTTCCTGACATCTCTAAACTTTTAAAAAAAAAAGACAATACGGAAAGTCAGAATGCACGGGTCAATCTATCACTGTGACCTAGAAAGACTGTTGTTAAGAATATAATATAAAAATAACCGGAAGTTGTGAAGGGAACATGATTGAATGAACCAGTGGTGCTCAACATGTTTACGGCCAAGATTCTACAGTAGGTGAAGCTAACGACCCTTGTACTAACATTGACAAGTAACAATTATTTACTGTACAGCAGAGGTCTGTAGATCTTGATCTACCGGTAGATCGCAATGCATCATTAGGTAGTTGTTTAGTTGACGGAGCGGGGAAAGGGGGGGGGGGGGCAATTTTTAACCTAGGTAAATTTCTGGCAAGCCTTCTCCCACTGGCACTTAATAGTGCGGCGTCCCCAGGTTTAAAATTACTTTCATCGCATTTCACTTAAAAAACCCGCAAGTTAGCTGGATAAAATTCACTGTATTAGTGTAACCGCGTTGCTGTTACTGGTTACTGTGTGTTATCTCACTAGGTGGCAGATGGCAGGCCTATTGACGTAATTCAAGTTTACAATCTCTCCTTTTTATCTTCCAAGTTATTTAGTTGATATCATTACTGGCCATCTCCGCCAGAGGTGTAAATTCCTGGATGATACTCTAATCCTTTTCTTGTATTCTTCAGGTTCGTTCAGTTCCTTCTTTGATGTTAATAGTGACTTCGTATAGTGGTAGTTTAAATGTACATGGCATACAATCAGCAACTTATAAAGATGGAATCAAATTCGTTCTGATCCTTCAAAACTTTTAATAACTTAATAAAACAACACATATAATGAGTTATTCAAATGATAGAGTTCGCATAGAGGCCTTTACTGGGTCTTTGTACTTCAGGTTAACTCATACATGAATTCTATGTCTTGTAACTTCCGTATTCCTCTTTAACTTATTCTTTTCTCCTGTAGACTTCCTTAGTCTTCCCAAAACCTGCTCCTATTTCCTCATATACCAATGCTCTTTATTAGCATTCCATACTTTATTTGTTACTTAAATATCGTCCTCGACGAACTGGTCAGACAGGTCTCTATAACTGTTCCTAGCAACAAAACTCATCTCATGCATAAATAATTATATGTACACCCTTCTGATACTTACAAGTGAGAGAGCATATTTGAAGTTCTTCTATAGAAGTCGACATTCACTTTTTCTTGAAGATCATATGCAATTCTGGATACTTCAAACCTTGTTCAATATGCCTCCTCTATAATATCTCTAGTTTCCTTCATATGTCTACAGCCTCTTGGTTACTTTACACATAGTCGTTATAACCATCCGTTTTCTTGGTACATAGTCGTAAAGTTCTCGTAATGAACTGACAAATCGTGCTTCTGCAAGATTCTCCTGTAAACAAAATTCTACTTTGTGCAAAATATAATCATAGTTCAATACACAGCATAAACGCTGATCTCCTTTCAGAAATACACCTTAACTGTGAACCACAGAATCAAAACAAACTATCTCCAGATAGAATAACACTGGCTAGTGATGGCTGGACATCCAAACATATTCACATAAACCCTATCTGTAAAACCACAGAAGGCTCATCTTGTCCGCACAGCGATCACACCTTCTTCCTGAAGCACAACCCAGGACTGCCTGTCATCTAATGACCTCTGGTCATTTTTCGTGGTGCGTTTTCTTGCCACTCTTCTGATTCGCTGACCCAAATCTTTTTATTTAAATTTATTGGTCAAGCCTTTTTTTTCTTGTTCTCGAACTTTCTATTTACAACTCACTATAATCACTCACTATTAGTTAACATGAACCGATATTCTGAACCGTTGTCAATTAGCAATATTATTATTTTCATTCATCATTTTCTCTTGTGAGCTGCCCTAACTGTTTATCTCACCTTAACAATAGCATGAATAATGCTAAGGCAAACCCCACGGTGACATTAGTAACTGTATAAGGTAGAAAGCGACCTTATCTTTGAAGTGAAGTTAACTTTCGATGAAATGTGTAGTTTTACTTTTCTACAAATCTGATGATAAAATTGCAGGACGTATATCGTGTGGCAGAGGTAAAAGCTTCAAATCGTCTTCTTCTTTGATCCTTAGCCGCCAACTGTCAAAGCAGTCAGTGGCCATGACGCTACAAAGGCTGCATATAGGCTGGATTTATTATAAATTCGATATACTCTGAAACCTGAAAACATACACGGTTTTATCAAGGTAGATTTTTAGAGAGCTCAGTGTTTTAAAAACCAACGGGCTGATTCCCCGTTTGCCAGTCACTTCGATTACGGAAACAACAGCAAATGGATTGATTTGCCGTTGCCCTAAAGACGTCAATAGGCGTGATGGGAAACAATGGCAAAGAAAACCTATCTGCTGTTGCCCTAAGACGCCACTAGGCGTAATGGCCACTGACTGCTTTGACGGTCGGTGGCTAAGGACGGAAGAAGAAGAAGAAGAAGTGTTTTAAAAATAGATCCCTATACCTCCTTGGTTACCTACCCCTGCTGTATAGGAATTCAGCCAAAGGCATGCAGCTTAAGATTTCGAATAAGGGATGCGACCCATCACAATAATTATCGCGACCCAATTTATAGTAGCGAACCATTGGTTGAAAATCACTAGTATAAACGAACCCTGTAACTTGAAGAAACGGATGCACGACTATTGTATTGAAACCTAGAAAATAAATTTAAGGTCGCACAGTACAAGGAGAGATAAGCAGCATGTCAACAAGGAAGTTGAGTAAGTTCCCTTTCCACGGTTGCCACAAAAATAAGATAAAGTCTAATCAAACTACGAAACACGTTTATCATGTCTCAAATGTTACAAAGGGCAGTAACAGATAACCGATGTGACGTGAAGTATTGCAAAAGTACAGTGCTTCAAGTACACCATTCCCCAGGTCCTACGCTGTTCGATTTGTGCCTTTTCGATATAACGCTGTTTCTATTTTATGCCATGTGCCCGTTACATGCTTTAAAAAATTCGATATTACTCTGTGCGCATAATTCCATGGGGGGTGTCAGGAATATTACTTTTAAGTTCACTCAGCGTGGTTGGATGGTCAAGAAGCATTGTCATTGCTAGCATAACGAACCATGACCGAAAAAGTGAATACAGTTCTGTGGTAATCCGTAACATGGAACAAGATCTTAATAGCTACAAGGTGCTTCTTGAAGAGAGAAACTGTGGCAAGGCAAAACAAGCTCGATTAATGTTTAAAAAAAAACCTGCAACTCGTATTTTGCCTCATTTACCAAATAGCCGTGCCTTCTACATCTAGAGCTAGGAAAAAAAAAACATTTTCAACATCTACAACAAAAAACTTCTGCTAACCAATAAAGACAGCTCCGCCATGAGAACTGTAGCTACAAGGGGCGGAAGTAGTAGCGATTCAAGTCGTATAATATTAAGTTGATTCATGACAACACACAGACTGCACCTGAAGAGCATATGATGACAAATTTGGCAATGGCAGAAATGGAAGAGGCAATAAAGTCACTAAAGAAAAAGAAGTCACCTGGAAAATATGGAATAACCAATGAAATGTTAATAGGTCTCGGCACAAGGACAAAAAAGAAGCTTCTGGCAGTACTTAACTACAGTTGGAAAATAGGAATTGTCCCGCAGGCATGGAAAGAAGCTATACTGATACCTATACCAAAGAAAGACAAGGACCCGAAAGAACCAAATGGTTACAGACCGATCAGCCTACTAAGCTGTGTAGGAAAACTGATGGAGCGCATGATAAATACCAGACTGATGTGGCACCTGGAAAGCAAACACCTATTAAACCATCAACAAGCAGGATTCAGACAACACAGATCCACTGAGGATCAAATCACATATATAGCTCAGGAAATCGAAGATGCCTTCCACGAAAAAAAAAAAAACACACGCTAGTGGTTTGGGTAGATTTAGAAAAAGCTTTCGATACAGTATGGAAAGAGGGATTGAAAGTCAAACTGCAGAGAAGTGGTGTATTAGGGCGAATGTACAAATGGATTGGTCACTACCTGGAAAATAGAACCGCCAGAGTACAGCTGCAAGGACAGACTAGTAAAAAGTTTATATTAGAGCAGGGTGTCCCACAAGGGGGAGTCCTGTCACCTACACTGTTCCTTGCATACATAAATGACATAACTGACAATATTCAACAAATAGCACACAATGCTTCCTTTGCAGATGACTTAGCGTTGTGGATCTCTGAAGAACGTATCACTACTGCAAACATTCTGATGCAGCAAGCACTAACATCACTGGAAGAGTGGGCCAAAACATGGCTCATGAAGATTAAAGAAGAGAAAACAACGTACACTGTATTTTCCCTCTCAACTAGACCTCAGAGCTTCAAACTAGTACTAAACGGAGTAAATCTTCATTTAAATGAAAATCCGAACTACCTAGGCATTATTTTTGATCGCCGTCTGACTTGGGAAAAAAACAGGTTGACAGAAATCGAATGAGAGCAAGACAAAGAATGGCAATTATGAAAAAACTTGCTGGAACAACTTGGGGTGCAGATGAG
>JAMPIV010003123.1:372500-390111 GCA_024509875.1 Oreohelix idahoensis | reverse complement strand
CACGGGCCCCCCCCAATGGCTGGTTCCAAAAAAAACACTCATTGCGTTTACTCAAGAGCAGGGGAGTAAACCCAAGTAAATTGAAGTCTCGCCTTGGATAACTGAACCCTAATCTAGTTACTCCCCTTAGATGATACTGACAACTGAAACCTATTTTGTGGAAAAATTGTCAGTTTGCATTTTAAAAATCTAAGATCATACAGTGCAAAATAACAGTTGAAGTATCTTAAAGTAAATAAATGCAAAAAGTAATTATTAAAATTGTAAGGTGACCCCAAAGATGCAGCAATAGTGAATGCAGTCAGCGACCCATAGCTTGACTGCTTGCATCAGGACCAGCGAACCAGAGCTGGTCAAAAGAAAAAATAAAAATAGGACCGTGTGTGGTTTGTGTGTGGGTGTTTGCTTCCTGCTCCACCCTCCATTGTGTTGTTTAGTTGCTTTTTCCTGCTTGCCGTTGTTTTTGTGTTTGCTCTTTGTGTTGTTGGTGCCGTCTGCTATAGCGACAGCCAGGGAGAAGGTGTTGACGAAGAGGAGCAGGAGTCATCGACCAGCTGTTTGGAGTGTTTTGTTGTGTTGTGGGGGTCAAGTTTTCGTGGTGACGGAACTGGGGTGACTTGCGGGCAGGGGCGGTTGTGGGGTTATGGGAGGTAGTGGCTAACTGCTCTGATGGTTACTCCGGGGTGCTTTCCACCCTCTCGGGGTTTTTTGCTTCGCGCGTTCGTGACTTGGGTTTGCTTTCGGCGAAGGGGCACCTTTCCGTGTTTGCTGTTTTGTTTGACCAGATGCTGTGAGTTGTGCGATTTTCCTCCTCCTCGGACTTGTGGGGAAGGTGGGGTCCTGGAGGATTGTTGGGGATGTTCCTTGAGAACTGGGATTGGAAGGTATTGTGGGGCGGAAGGAATGGGGTTTTGTCTGATTGGTTTAGCTGGGTGGTGGGGTCATGGGTTATTTGTGATTTTTGTTAGAGACATTTGCCATTCCATGCATCAGGGGTCGGCTGGAGGGTTGCTGACGCAGGGATGAGGGGAGGAGACACTGGGGGGGAATGGATGGATGGGGGAAAAGGAAGGACTATGGGGAAACATGTTCTGCAGGAAATGAGGGGGTGGGGTGGGTTCCTGGAAAGTAACGTTTGTGATTTGGCAAGTTCAGGATGGGAAATCAAATGGGAAAGGAAAAGATGGGTGAAAAACTAAATAATATGGGAAAAGGGAACCTATCAAAACAATTAGGGACAGTAACGTTTTTTTGGAGGAAGGAGTGTTGGATAATGGGTCGGCATACTGTCCTGAAATGCCTGGTTTGATTGGCTAGAGGTACCAGTCTACTGAAGGAAAATGTAGATCCCGCCATCTGTTGTCTGAAAAAGCGAGTAATGGGTATTCAAAATTGAAGCTGAGAAGACTGATTGAAAAAGTACTGATTTTAAGGTGAAAAAATTGGAAGGGGAAAGAGGGAGGAAGGAAGATTGAGCGAGTGGAAGCTCAAAATGAAAAAAAAGGGAAAACGCACTCATGTAGAGAACAAGAGAGATTAGGGATTTTTATCACGGTGGGAAAGATACACAAAAAAAGAAAAAATCATGGAAAAAAAACAGTCTTTGCAGCAGTACAATTGCAGTTCATGTAAGTTTAAGTCACACATGCTAGTCAATGCAGGTCTTGTATTAGATCTAAACTACGTGTCAGACAATGTGCAGCGTCAGGTTAGTGGCTTGAACTGCTCACAAGAATCTGGGCAGTCTACTGAACGAGTCAGAAGGAAAGAACGGAGACGTAGTGGTCTCTCGTGTTTTGGTATGAAGAATGTCTTCAGAAGTGGAAAAGAATTTACGAGAAAAATAGAACGAGAAGAGAATGGGAAGAAAAGAAAAAGAGAAATGGGGATAGAAGAAGGACAGTAATGGTGGTTAAGGATAGGCCTATAAAGCAAGCAGATGAGAAGGAAAAGATTACTGGGCGGATCTAACGATGGGAAGAAGATGGCATAAATCAGAAGGAAGCATCAGATAAATAGATTAAGAAAGCAAAGGGAAAGAGATGGGCAAAATTGGTCTGATAGATAGGATGATCCTAATGGGTGCTGCACCCTGGGGGAGGTGGGTGAGGCTCCAGTGGCAAAAGGACAAGAGAAAAGAATATTCGGAAGAAATGTGTGGTTCGTAGTGCGAAACGCTTAAGAGCTAAATGAAAAGAACGAAAGTTTTGAGCAAGTAAAGAGATAAGAAGACTAGAGAGGATTAGTAATGGGAAAGAGGCAGAGGGGTGGAGTCCGGGGGCACAAGGGTTTCGTGCCGAAGATTTGTGTCTGGTTTTAGGGATTAGACTTACAGAAAGAAGTGCAGAAGGGAGGGGGGAAGAAGATTGAGGTACTTGTGGTTTCGCACTATCGGTGATTACAATACGGGGGGTGTAGGGAACACAGAAGAAACAAAAGGGAAGATAAGGCCCAAGAAGGGTGGGGGTTGGCTTGGGAAGATAGGCGTTTGGTGCAAAGAAGGGAAAGCGTCGGAGGGAACAGGAGGATGCTGATGAAGGGTACTGAACGCAACAACTACAGTTGTAGGTGGTCAGTTCCGTGGCCATTGTTTGGCGGAAGATGGAAGGAACCGGGTCTGTGACCATTAAACATCGAGGGTAACGACTGCGCGACAAAAACTTCAGGGTAAGGCCCGGCCCCCGGGTTTGCGGACTCCCGATGGGAAAAAATAAAAGAATAGGACAGGAAATTGTCCTGTTTTCAACGAATCGTAGTTGGTGGTTATTCAGAAGTGGATGCGAAGGAAAGTACGGGTAAAATTTGTTGCAAAGACAGTTGGTTCGGGCAGAAAAGTGTCAACCATGAGGGGCTTCTTGGACGGATAAGTCGTTACATTCGGGATGGTGGGAAACTATGTCCCAAGTTGATTCGTGGAAAAAGACTTGTACGCAGTGAAGTTAAACAGATTCTGAAAATAGAACATGTTGCATGAAGATAAGTTGGAAACTTAAATTTTTGGTTGTGCACGAGCAACGTTGAAGTGGATCTATGGACTTTCGTGTTCGAATCTAAAGATGTTCTACAGGAGAAACTGTTTTAATCTTTTGGTCCTCTCCAGGGGCGGTGGAATGGGGGTCACAAAAGGTGGGGGCCGTTACTTGCAAAAAAGAAATAACAGAAGGTGAAAGCAAAAAAACGATTTAAACAGGCGACACAATGTGGTTGCCAAGGATGTTTATTGTTTGACAGCAAAAAAGTGTTTAAATTTTTTGAACTTCAGTTTTTTTTTGACCCCCTCTCCCCCCCCCCCCCCCCCTCCCCCCCCCACCCCCGGTGTTCTTTGAAAAAAAAGCTGAATTAATAGAAAGATTTTTGGTTCAACCCAATTAGTGACTAACTACAGGGAAAATTTAAAATATAATATTGGGGGGCACCAGACGTTTATGTAATGTTATCAGGCGCGATTAAAAAGCTTCGGTTAGAAAAATGACGGTTACTACGCAAATTCAATTCACTGGTGAGATTGACTCCAGCATTAGTAACTTGTATTGTTCAACTATGGTTGGCTATTGACAGCAATATCGAGTTTATGTAGAAGAACTATAATGGCTCAGCAATCGGATCGTAGAAATTGTGGAAGGAATTGAACGAAATACTTAGTGATGAAATGTGATAGGGCTGTTGCGGTCGTGAATATAGGTCAAGTAGTTATTTCAATAGTTACGAGTAGATGTAAAATGAGTTAGTATAAGAATGGCTCAGCTTCGATGTCTCGCGTGTTTGTCATACGTTGTATAATGTGTGGCTACCCTCAAGAAACGTAGTTATCTAGGCGACCGGCAAGACAGGCGCTTGTGAAGAGGTTGTCTAGTTGAAACGCCTGTAGTGTCAATGGCCACTTGTTTATGGGAAGAGATTCGGTAAACTTCAAGAGTGGACTGAGATCAATATGAACAGATCATATTAGTTATGTTTCAATGGTGAGAGAGTTGTGATGTCGGCAGGGATCGATAGGGGGGAGGGAGACCGTATACACTGCAGACTTAGAGAAGAGAAGGAGGAGAGAGAGAGAAGGACGTAAGGGAGAGAGAAAAACAAGAGAAAGGAAGAAAAGGAAGAAAATAGATTCAATAAGAAATAGTGGAGGGGGGGGGTGGGGGGGAGAGAGAGGAAGGGAAGGGGGGAGGGGGGGGGGTGAAGGGGGTGGGGGGGGGGGGAGGAAGAGAGGCGGGGAGTTGAGAGGGGGAAGGTAGGGGAGGGAGAGGGAAGAAGAATAGGGGAGGGGGGGGTAGGGGGGAAGAGCGGTTGAGAAGAGGCTGTGGGAACGGCAGGAGGGGGGGGGGGGAAGGAGGCGGGATGGGGGGGGAGGAGAGTGTGGGGGAAGGGGGCGGGGGGCGGAGGGGGGGATGGGGGAAGGTCGGGGAGGGGGAAAGGGGGGGGGTGGAAGAGGGGGAAGGGTGGGTGGTGGGGGGGAAGGGAGGGAAGAGACGTGAGGAAGGGAAGGTTGGGGGAGGAGGGGGGGAGGTGGGAAGTGGGGATGTAAGGGGGGGGGGAAGTGAAGGGGGGAATAGAGAGGGGGTGGGGGGAGGGGGGGTAAAATAAAAAAAAAAATAAAAAATTAAGGGAAGTTAAATTAGGGTAGAGAAAAGTATGGTTGAAGAGATGAAGATGAGTGGGTAAAGAAAAGGGGGAATAAGTAAGGTAAAAGAAGGTCAGAGAAAAAGTAAGAATGGATAATTCAGAAGAGTAAAATGAAAGAAAGAAGAAGATAAGTCATAGAAGTTAGAAGAAAGCCTAATGTTAAGTAAGAGCGCATTTATGCTCAGATAAGTTAAGCAATTAAGTGGTTGAGTTCTATGATTTATAAGTTAAGAGTTAAAGAAGATTGTTTTTTTTGTATGGATACTTAAAGTGTAATTTATGAAGGAAGTTAGTTTAATAGCCTTGGTTAAATTTCTAAAGTTAATGATTTATGCGTGGCGGGGATTAGCGGAGATTTGCTTCGGAACGTTAAAGCATAGGCGGGAACAGAAAGGAAAGTTGACCGTAAGTTAACATCTAAGTAAAATTAAAGACTAAAGTCGCTTGTAAAGAAACCTAGGGAGAGAAAGTTCTAGATTTAAAGTTACAGGTGTCATAAAGAAAGTTACTTGTTCGATAAAAGTCGGTGGATTCCGTAAAGTGAAAGAAATGTTGAGCGTGAAGAGAGGAGACCAGAATTGGAATCATACGAGAAAGACCTATTAGATTTATTTTATATATGAAAGTTCAATTTATGAGTTAAAGGAAGGGGATATGGAAATAAGAAATTGTAGGGGTTATTTGAAAATTTATGTTATAAATAGGGGGGAATACTCGCTCGTTTTACCTAAAGTAAGAGTTAAATAAAAAGATAGGAAATCGAGTTTAGCTAAAGGGCCTGAATTAAGTATGTGGCACGCTAAGAGTGTGTTAGAAGGGGCACCAACAAAATTGGCTTAAAGTAGGTCAAAGTTCAAGAAGTCTAGTAAATTAGGGAGGAATCATCAAGTATTTTGTGATTAGAAGAATTCAGGGTTATGGTGTCAAGTTAAATAAAGCAAAGAAAATTTAATTGAAAGAATTCAGAAATGTATATTGTAATTGAGGCCAATTTTGTTAGGTAATTAATGTAATCGAACCAGTAGAAGTATTAGTTGGAGAAAGGTAAAGTTGTGTTGGATGTAAATTCGCCCTTAAAGTTGTGTGAAGGAATGAACAGAAGAAGTTAAATTATGTGCCACCTTTTAGTATACCGAAGTGTCGGGTGGGAAGTTTGAGTGTGTCTTAGCACTTATTTGAAAGATTTGTCCATTCTTTGGGGGGAAGAGGTTGCAGTTAAGGGCATTAAAGGTGGCAGGGTGTGTGGGGGTGGTTTGGATACCCTACAATGTGGAGTTAATGGAAAAGAAAGTAGTGACGTTGTGACGCACCACTAAATTAAGACGCCACTAGCTAAAAAATGGATTTGTAATAGTCCTAATGGTAACAAAGGAAAGTTAGAACCCATGGGAAAGTGGAACTAATAAAAAACGGGGTTTAGGGGGTAGTCACCTTAAGTGGTGTTTTCAAACAGAAAGTTAAGTGTTGGAGAAATTTGGGGGACTCATGTGGAAGTGAAAGTTACAGTTATTGGGTTGTTAACGTGGACTAAATTGTGAATTAATTTACGCCGTTAAAGTCCAGTGTAATGGAATGGAAAGGGTGAAAGTAAGGGTGGATACGGGGACAAATTAGTGATAGTCAGGAGGTTTGGTAGTAAGGTGGCAGTTAAAGAATAATGGGGGGAGGCCCAAGAAAATTGGTGGGGGTCTTAAAGTGTGAACTGTAGCTTCGATTTCAACTGGTCAAGAGGACCTGGTTAGTTAGCACCAAGTTAAATTAAAAATTAGTTGTCCAGAATTTCGGGATACAGCCACTTACGAAGGGCGTTACGTATTGGAATAAGAGTTACAAAAATTGAAAAGTGATAAAAGTTGAATCCGTGGTAAATTAAAGGAAAGAGGAAGTGTAAGATGTACTCGACGGAAAAGGAAAGTTAATGGAAGTTAGTTTGTTAGTCGCAATGGTGGGTTAAAAGTAGGGGGGGTACTGGTTGGGGTAATATTGTAAAGATTCACGTAACAACATTTAAATTGCAACACGTTAAATAAAGAGTCAAACAAAGACTTATAGAAGACAAAAAGAAAGAAAAGATGGAGAACCTTGAAGGATGAAAAGAAACAATTGGAAAATCAAGATAGGTTGGTTTCCATTAGCAAGTTAGGCCGCGTAATAAAGTTATTATAACATAAAGTTAATCAAGGGGAGCTATGTGAATTAACTTAGCTAAAGTGATTGGAATACCAGAGAGGCACTTAGGTATAAGCTGGCAACGAGTTGGTAAAGGAGAAGAGCAAGAAGGAATAGAAAGGAAAGAAAAAACCAAGGAAGAAAGCATTAAAGAATAAAGTGAAGAAAAAGTAAAGTAAGATAGGGGCTGATTTAAGACCCAAATGACACTGAATAAGAAGGAAGGCAGAAGAAAAAGTAAAGTTAAGTCCCCTGAAGTAAAAGATATTAAAGGTAAAAAAGATATTTGAGAGAGATTGATCTTAAAGGGTAGACGAAAAAAAACTAGAAGTGTGCAGCATTGTAAAAGATTATAATAAGGAATGGAAAGAGGAAGCAAGGAAAAAATCAGTAGATTCAAATTAGAAAGTTAAAAAATTTAAGGATTATGGAGAAAGCGTAGGGGATATAAGGTAAAGTAAATGTGTGTATGAATAATTTTATTGTATTATTCGTTAGGTCAAATAAGTTTTCAAATTATTTATGTGGCAAGGTCCATATTGGATTTAGCGAAGCCCAGTTCAATATGAATTATAAATATATGAGTGGTTAGTATTGGAAGCTTTTGAAAGTTGAATAGTGTCTATTAGTGAGATTGCACTGAAGTTTAATTTTGAAACCATAAGGAATTTGGTGAAGAAGATTAGTGGTTATTGATTTGACCGGGAGGAAGATTGCAGTTTTTTTTGGAAAAAGTAGTTTTCCATAAGGGATTTTTGTTATAGTTTGATAGAGGAACGATGGACCAAAGGAATTAAGGGGAGTAAGAATGGTGGTTGGTCAAGGGGTTAAAAGAGAATTTTTAAATGTATAAGGTAGAGATAAGCGTAAAGAGAGTGATATGGGGTTAATTAGTTATGTATATAAATTGGCAATTAAGATGGTATGATACATAAGGAAGTTAGGACCACTTTTGAATTGGTGAGCAGATGTTATATAAGTGTGATTTTTTGACAAATAGGCTTTTTTGAGTAAATGTGAAGAGAAACACATAATGATTGAAGGGAGACCCCAAATAGACATGAAGAGGGAGTAGACCATTTAAGGAATTTTGCAGGATATAATTGCCCCTGTTTTATAAAAGACCATTCATTACTGAAAAAAGATTGGAGTTTATAATATCGTACAAAGTGGAAACATAAAGAGTAGTCATTCAGAAGGAGACATGGGACCAAAATAGAAATTATAATAATTTGAATTGGTTTATGAATAAAAAAAAAAATTTAACGTACAATAGAAATAATTGTTTTTTTTTCAATTACTCATTGGGGACGGAAATAAAGAAAACTTAAGGTTTTAGAAAAAACAGTTTTGGGTATGCACACTTGTAAACGAACATAATTTATATATTATAGTTAATTAATGTGTAAAGGACACGATAGTTATTTGAGTACAGTTGAACAATAAATTTAGGAGAATAAAATGAATCAATACTATTTAATATTGAATGCAACTGTACTCAAAATGATAATTAATTATTTAAACGGTTTAGATGGTACAAAATTAGTAAATAAAATGACTTTAGAATAATCGAATATAGACAAATTTTCATGGTTGAATGTGGGTATAGACCATATGGAACGAGAAGAGGAAATTAACGGGCTGTTTAATATTCTTTTTATGTCAACCATCATTCATCAAAATAACAGTGTCCAACGGCTGGGAATTTAGTTTATTGTTTTGTTTTGAAACATCATATAAAATTATGGGGGTTATGTTTTATTTTTTTCTCCTTAGTTCGTTCTAGTTTTATCCCAGTTCCTGAAAAAACAAACAAGTACTAACTTGATATTGTTTATTGAAAGAGGTGGGGATTTAGTTCCTGTGAATGATATGGTTTAGTTTCCTTTGTTGCTCCATGTTTGTATTCTGTTTTATACATGCAAGTTGTTGTTGTAGCTGGTATGTATTTAGCAGGTTTGTTGGTTTTTGTGCCTGGGTGTCTTCTTTGAGCCAAAGAAAGAATTATTTTGTGCTTGAATATTCAGGCACGTAGTACAATACGACTGTTAGGGGTTATGATGAGGCTGTTTATTTTCAGGTGTAAACGAGTTGTTTATATGAGATTTGGTTTTGATAAGTGACAGGTTTAGAAAAATTGGTATTGGTTTTGCTTTGTGTTGTTTTGGGTTTCTTGGGGTTTGAGGGTTGTGGTTTTGCTTTTTTTTTTTTGGGTATGATCATTTTTGTGGCTTTTGTGAAGGATTTTGTTTATTTTGTGAGTTAAGGAAAATGGCAATTCTTTTTTAAAAAAGTTTTTTTAGTGGGGGGGGGGGGTGGTTTTGTTATTTTTTTTTATTCTTTTCTATATGAAACTTTCTAAAATATATAATTTGGGGGGGTACAAGAAAAGAGTCTGGAGAAAATTTTGTCAAACATTAACACCTGCAGGTCCCAAACTAACCTACAAGTCTTGCAGAGAAAACCAAAAAGGCAATTAAATGGAGGAAACAGCAAGAAATTCTAAAATCCCAACAATTAAAATACCAGAGAGAGCTGCGAACCAGCATAGAGAAAAAGCCAACAACACTAGCTAAATACATTTTAATCAGTTCACGTTTGGTCAGAGTACAGACATGGTGTTGGTGTGTGTATTTTGGGTAGGTAGGTGGTGGTTTTTGGGTGGTTTTGGGTGTTTACTTGTGGGTGTGTTTTGTGTTTTGTGGGGTTATTTGTTTTTGTTGTGTTTATTTTTTTTTAGTGATTGTTGTTGGTTGGGGTTTTTGGGTGGGGGTTTGTTTGTTGTAGGGGGGGGGGTTGTGGATGTTTGTAATTTGGGTTTTTTTTGGGTTTGGGTTGTTTATTGTATGGTTTTTGGGTTGTTTTGTAATTTTTTGTTGGATTTGCAGTTTTAGGGGGAGGTGGTAGTTTGTTTTTTTTTTTTTGTTTTCGGGGGTTGTGGGTTGTTTTGTTGTTATGGTGTGTTTTATTGGTGATAGGTTACGGCAGCCTTTTTTGTTGGGTTTTTGTAACACTTTTGTTTTTTTTTCAACATTTTTTTTGATAGTGTTTTTGGTTATTTTTGTTTTTTTGGTTGTTTATTGTTTGGAAGTCCGAGGATGGGGTTTTTTATTGTTGATTAGTGACGGCCCCTTTTTTTGTGGTTTAAATTGGGTTTAGTTGTGTGTTTGTGTTATAGGGTATTCAGTTTTTTTTTTTTTAGGTTGTTTAGTGAGAGTAAGTAGGATGTTCAATTAGAAACCGTTGGGGTTTCTCTAGGTTTTTGTAGCTTTTTATGTTTGGGGGGGGTTGGGTTTTTTGTTAAAGGTTTGGACTTTGGGTTTGGGGTGTACTTGGTTAGTAAGTGGTTTTCAAAGTGTGGGTTGGGGTTTGTTGGGGGATTAGTTGTGTTTTTTGTATTTTCGTAACAACAGTTTTGTTGTTGTTGGTTTTTTTGTTGGAATTTGGATGTTTTTAGGTTTGACAGTTTAGTGGGGGCTTGTCTGTATTTTTTGGGAGGGGTTTGGGGTTTTTGTTTGTACTATTGTGTAAGGGGAAGGTGTTGGGTTTTTGTGTTGAGAAACGGCTTTTTTGTGGTTGAACCCGGTTTTTGTTTATTTTGTATTCGTGTTTTTGGTTCATATTATTATTTTATTGATTGTTATTTTTTTTTTTGGGGATTATTTGTTTTTTTAGCCTTTTTTTGTTGCGAATTGTATTTGTTTTTTATGTTTAATTAATATAAGGGGGGGTGGTTATGTTTTTTTTAGTTTTAATTTACCAGTTTAGATAATAGTTTAAACGTGGATTTTTAGTAAATGTATTTGATATAAGAAGGAATTAATTGTCCCGAATTGAGGGGGAGTAATTATACAATTTGGAAATAATGTTGGCATTCCACGTATGTTATACGGGGGTTTATATTTAGAAATGGGGAGCGGTATCCGATGTATTTATTCTTAAACTACAAGAATAAAGTGGGGCTTAGACAATTCCCTTAGTGGGTGGGAAACAGATTAGTAACTGTGGGATATTTTGTCATTTGGTTAAATTCTCGAATAAATTAATTTTGATGTGTGTGTTTTTGCGCGGAAAAATAAACATTTAATATATTGGTATAATATAAAAATAACATTGATTTTTGATAAAATCGGTTAGCAGACAAGTAAAATGCAAAAACCTATAATTGGCTGTTGTCTTTTTAAGAATTTATTAATTTCCTTTTCAACTATGAACAAAGACTTTGCATTTATCCTAAAGAACATATAAGAATGATTTTATATTTTATATTGTTTCTTATAATAAATTGTATGATAAAATTAAATACATATAATATGTTTGGTAATTTTTCTTTATAACCTGAAATAATATAATTAGTTTTATAAAAAATTTGTTGGGGTATTAATTTGGTTGATAAATTATAATATTTTGATAAGGGCTGTTATAATTATTATAATATTTTTAATTAATATAATATATTATTTTTATTAATAGGATGGTTGAACATTGCGTTATGTGATGTTTTGGTATGGGGGGTCCATGGGATTGTGAGTGTTGGGTTATGTGATTTTTATAATGTGTTAAAAACCAGGGGATAGTTAATACAGGAACAACCACATGGATGCCCCAACAACCGCACCCGCCACATCCATTATAGGAACCTGGATATAATATGTTAAGATATACTCGGGGTAAACAACCATATAACTCGGGGGGCCGGGAGTGCGGGAAATAAATATGTATAAATGGGAGTTAAAAGGAAGATTTTTGTACACCACACCTTTTTTTAATCCAAACTTTTTGTAAATGATTTTTTTTTTTTATATTTATTTTTAGCTTTAGCCGGGGTATGTGTGTGGGGTGTCTTTATTATTTTGTGTTTATTTTGTGACAACCGTGGTTTGGGGTCCTCAGTGGTTAGCTTTACGAGATCAAACGGGGCGTAGCCTCAATAATGTAGAGCGGTGCGCGACATCTTTAATTACCCAGATTGCGGAGATACTTTTGAGGGGTTTTTTCGTTTGGAACCATTTTCTTTTCAAGGGACTGTGAAAAAGGAAAAGCGTTAATTTCCCCTTCTCTTGTACAGGAACATTTAAAGTGAAAAGTGGTACTTTGAGATGGTCAGCCTGTTTCAAGACATTACCTGTGTGGGAGAACAGATCCATTCTCTGGGGGGTAGAAGTTTTTTGAGGTTTTTCTTATTTCTTGTCTCCTTAGGGGGCCTTTCGGTATCTCTCCAGGTCTTGTGTATCTCGTATATTTAATGTTGTTTTACCTGTGGGTTTACACCTATGTGTGGAGAGTTGGGGTTGTAACAATTTGGGTGGATTGGTATATTGTTACACGCGCTAATCTTGGGTGGGGGGTTTCATTAAACTGGTGGAGGTGGGGTGCTTTTTCATGTAACCGGTGGATGGTGGGTTGGGAGGTCTCGCTAGTTTAGGACTGGCTGGGGGTGGTTCTTGGTTCCTTTGAATGGGGTGGGGGGCCTTATTCTGTGTGAAGTGTATACTGTGGTTGGGGGTGGGGGGATAATGCCTAAGTCTTTGTTGGCCTTTACTTTTGTGATAGGTGGGCGTGGGATTTGGGCCATCCCTCATACACCACCTCACCCCACACCATTACAAAGGGGGGTTTCAAGGTCCATTACTGTCTTTATCTGTTGACTTTTTTTGCCGATCATTGGGGAGATTTTTTTTTTTCATTATAGCCAAAGGAAGGTCAAAAAAGAGAGGAAGGGGATAAGGAAAATCCGAAAGCGCTCAGGCAGAATTCAAAAATATAAAAAGGTTTTTTTACTGATGGGTGCGGTGGAATTTTGGCCATTTAAACCAAATTTGTCAAAACTTGCTTTTTATTCTTAGAAAGCTTAGTACAAATTGGGATTTTTTTTCAGGTAGGGGTGGGGGGGGGTTGAGTAGGGATGGGGGGGGTTTCCTCTCCAAGAACGCAGTCTTTCTGTAGTTCGTAGGGGCGGCGGGCGTATTAGGGATTTATTTACGGATCTCCCAATTTTTCTTCCTGGTGTATATGGTGGTTATTTGGGGTGGTGGGTTCGGGGATTTGTTTCAGTGGGGGTGAGGTGTGGGTTCAGTTTTCAGGGAGGTTGGGGGGCGGTGTTTCACAAGCAGTTACAATCTGGGGTGTGTTGTTTTTAGCTGTTTGCTTCTGCTTTCTATATTGGTGCGGTGGGGGGGGGGGTTTGCTGTAAAGCGTTTGGGGCGTCTACATACCGTGGGGGGTTGTGGGGGGATGGCCTACCACTTAGGGAAGGATATTAGGGGGATGGGGGAGCCCCAAGATGAACCGTTGGTTATTACCATTTTAAAAATAAAAGTCAATGTGGAACTGGCTCATTACTTTCCGAGACGCAGAAACGCAAGAAAGGGCCAGAAAGGAAAGAAAAAGAGAATTGAAATATGGTGGGGTGGTTCATCTCTTTTGGTTAAGAATTCCCTCGACGTTTAGGAAGGGAAGGAGACAAAGTCACAATAGATAACAGAAAGAGTGAATAAGAGAAGTAGAAATTGCTATTATAGAAGACATTAGGAGATCCGATTCCAAGGAATTCATCAACGCTAAAGCAACGCTCGCTTTAAAAGTTAACGTTTTCTGACGTGAGCCGAGCCCAGCTAAGCTTTTGAAAATTGAGCACATTATTCTGACAATTAATCTCTTGCACGACGCACCTTTTAAATGAGACCTGGATAACTATGGACATTTTAGACTCATTTTTGCTTGAAGTGCTAATAGGTCCGAAAAGTTTCTGGAAATTCTTGTTGGGGCCAGTGGGATTTATTTCGTTGTCAGGCATCTTGAGTTAAAGTTTGATGCCAAAAAATATATGAAATCGGGAATTTCGCAGCGCGCCGATTGCGGAAATGTTGAAGGGTCAGGGTCGAATCTCACATTGCGAGGGATTTTTACTTATATTTTGTTATCTAGTGTCCTCTGTCTGCCGATGTGTCGGTTGGTCGGTCTGTGCGTCCTGTCTTTCTTTCTTCCTTTCTTTTTTCCTTTTTTGTGTCTTTCTTTCTATTATATCTTATTTTATTCATTATTTCTTTCTTTATTGCGAGTGTCCACCATTTACCAATTTACGACTCACTGGCCTCTGTAAATTTTTAACTGTTTTTTTATTATTTGAAAAGGAAAATTTTTATTTCGTTTGCACATTTGTTATAACCCACCAAGAAACTGAAGCCAAATAATGGCCCCTTCTTTGTATTCCTATTCTGATGTACTTGTTCAGCGAGAACGAGCACTATCGGACGCTTCCACATAAAGCATGGGATGGCTGAGACAAACTTCGGACACGAAAGTAGAGCAGGTAACTACTTATCAAACGCAGTAACAGAAAATACGAAGGTTCGAATTTTTTTTAAGGGTTTTTTAAAAAGGAGAAGAATTCTCAAAATGTATTGCAGACATTGTAGATGGGATGTGTAACTATGATTATTGGTGAGGTACGTATGATTTGGTAGGAAAACCAGCTTAACTGGTGGTGAAAGGTTACTCAACCTGTATCTGTCTTAATAAATGCCGTCAAACCCAAAACTGTGGCAGCGGGGGTACAACAACGCATTAAACATTTCGAAAGCCTCAAAACATTTTGACAGTGTTGACATCCTGCCTGATATATAAGTTTGTCCTGCGGGATGATAATTTTATTTTCCCCCAACAGTCTAGGCGTCTTTACTCTTCTTTAAGGAATGTTTTCTGGTTTCTGTCCCCTCGAATGATTGCACTTTTTCGGTTTCCCGGAACTTTCGATATTTACCTAGTATGCCCATTATTCCCTATCCAGACCCCAATATCAGAGGGTATATGATTGGACGTTCTGTGGCGGGCTTCATTATAGATTGTTTCACCACGAGTTTTCCCGTTACGTGGTGGGAAGCTATTCATAAAGAGTATTGTACCTAAGATGCACCTGGTGTTTATTGTGACTATTGGGGAACTACTTGGAGACTAGCTTTTAAACAGCGTTGATCACAAGCAGAAATAGTTTCTTTGAAGAAGCCCAAACTTCCTTATGGTGAAGTTGGGTCCCCACGAATAAATTTGGGTATTAAATGTTTTTTTCAGATCTTTCTAGCTGTCACCAAACTGGGAACTAAAGCGTTTATGCTGTGGGGTATAGGATGTTACACTGCCTGTATCTGTGTGGTATCCCGGGTTTCGACTATACCAACCTTGCAGCAAAAGAGGCTTTCCCAACTAAGTGTTGTTGTCGATACTGGTTGGCGTCTTCTTACACGAAAAGAGAAGCCATGGGTTAAAAAAGGTTAGAGAGGTGTGGTCTTTCCCCAGCTAATGAAAGGAAAGTAAGCAGAGGAAGTAAGCTGATCTAATGTTTAGGAATAGGAGAACAGAAATTCATAACGTACTAGTGTGTTACGTTTTATTTGGGAGGTGTTGGAAAGAGTTAGGGGGTAAGATTGGCCGGGTGTTCTCCGACCGAGTAAGGAAGTGAAGAAGAGAAGATAGAGGGTTATTTAGTAATGGTAGACGTGGGGTAGAAGCGCTATGGAATTAAGGGAGGAGGTAAAGGATTGTCTTGTTTTCCCATGTTTGAGGAGTGTGAAGCGATGGTAGAGTATTTGTTAAGCCGACCTGGAAAGTTAACGGAGGAACATCTGTAAGCAGAGTGGGATATGTAAAGAATTAAGAGTTAACAATGATGGAGTAGGAGGATGCAGGTAACGGGAAGATTGGGAGTCGGGGGGGGGTTATGAAGGTCTAGGAGAAAGAGATGTGAGGACGCAGCAAGGATGTGTTATGTCATGTCAAGGTTGAGGTTAAAGTGGGGGGTCTAGGTAGCTGAGGGATAATGAGGTTGGTTGTGCGTAATAAAGAGCGAGGATTTGAAGTTGTGAACTGAGAAGCAGAGAATAAGATTAAGAAGTACGTTTAGGGATAGAGACGGTGAACGCGCGCCGCTGCTCGCACCGGTGTGGTGGGGGAGGTATTGTTGTGATGTGTTTTTGTAGTTGACCCAAAAACAAAAACACAGTAAAAAAAAAATGTTCTTTTCTCACACTCATGTATGGCTTGTAGAAAAAAAGAAACAATGTGTGGGAAAGGGAAGTTCTTTGGTGGAAGTGTCATCGTACACGTGTAGGGAGTCATTTCAAAAAGGTGGGATTTTGGGAAAAGGAAAAATTTGGGGCAGGAGAATCGTGTGGGGGGAAGGGTAAAGAGAATGGGATATTAAGTGGGAGGGGGTGGTAATGGGAGGTGGGGGTGGAGGGGGGGTCCGTTGGGGGGCGGAGGGTGGGAGGGGGGTAAATGAGGCGGTGAAAGGGCGAGGGGGGTGGGGTGGGGGTGGGGAGGGTCTGAAGGGGGGTAAATGTGGGGGGGAAGGGGAGTGGGGGGTGGGGGGGGTGTTTTTTGTTAGTGTATGGGTTTGTTAGTTGGGTAATTTTGTGAGGGGGGGGTTAGTTTGGGTGTGGGGGGGGTTATTTAAATTTGGTGGGGTGGGCGTTTTAGTTTGGGGGGGGGGGGGTGGGGTGGGGGGGGGGTACAGCCATAGGGGGACGATTGTATTTTTTTGTTGTTAGTTGTAAAATCCTGTTTATTTTTATTGTTTATTGTTGTTTTTGGGGGTGTTGATTATGATTTTTCAGGTTTTTTATGCAGTAGAGAGGAGAGAGTGCTGAGGAAAGTATTTTTTTTTGTTTGGTCGTTGGATTTTTTTGATTTTGCATGAGGGTTCAGATTTTTTTTTATTGTTGTTTTTGTATTTGGATGGTTTTTTTTTTTTTTTGATGGAGTTTTTTTTTTTTTTTTTTTTTTTGCTTGGGGAGACGGGGCATTTTTTTTTATCGTTTTTTGGTGAGTTTTTATTGGATTTTTTTTATTTGGGGGGGTGAGACGCATTGCTATTTTCTTTTTTTGGGGGATTTTGGGTGGGTGAGTTTGTTTTTTGTTTTATTGGGTTGGCTCTTTTCTGTCGTTTTGGGTGCTGGAGGGGCAGTGTTTTTTTTGCGGGAGGGCGATTTTGAGTTGTAGTGGACTGGGGGGCATTTTTATGAGAGTGGTTGTTTTTTTTTTTTTAGGTTTTTGGCTTGGGTTGTTATGGGGCTTTAGGGTTGGGTTATTTGTCTTGGAGGGCTTGAGGGTGCCGCTGAGTTTTTTTGCATGTGGATCGGCGAGGTTCTTTGTTTGGGGGGGATGGTGTGTGCAGAGGTTGAGAGAGATGTTTGTTTTTATTTTTTATTTGGTATTTTGATTTTTATATAATTATTTTAATTTTATTATTTTTTTGGCCTTGTAAAATGGGAAATGGCGTCGGTTTTCTCTCTATCTCCGCACTAGGGTCCTCCTGCGCCCGCCACGCATTTTTTTTTTTTTTTTTTTCTTGGTGGGTGGGGGGGGGGGGTAGGGGGAGCGGTGAGGGTTTTTTTTTTTTTCTTATTTTTCGGGATTTTTGTTTTTTCTTTTGTTTTTATTTTTTGGGGGAGGGGTTTTTTTGTTTTGGTTCTTTTTTTTTCTGGATTTTGTTTTCTTTTTTAGTCTTTCTTTTTTTGTTTTTGTTTGGGTTGTTTTGTGGGCTTTTTTTGGTTTATTTTTGGGTTTTGTTTTTTTTTTTTTTTTTTTGTTTGGGTTTTTTTATTGTCCGAGGTTTTTTTTTTTTTTTCGCGCGCATTTTTTTTTTATTTTTTTTTTTTTTTGTTTTTTGTTGCTTATTTTTTTTTGAGTTTTTTGTTTTTTTTTTCTTTTGGGGGTCTCGTTTTTTGGTTGGGGGGTGCGCAGGGGGGTGGCCTTTTTTTCGCTTTGGTGAGGTGTGGAGGTGCGTTTTGCGGGAAGAGTGCGATGTTTTTTAGTTTGGTGG
>JAMPIV010003123.1:220000-365000 GCA_024509875.1 Oreohelix idahoensis | reverse complement strand
GGGTGGGGGGGGGGGGGTTGGGGAGTGGGGGGGGGGGGGGGGGGGGGGGTGGGGGTGGGGGGGGGGGGGGGGGGGGGGGGGGGGGGGGTGGGGGGGGTGGGGGTTGGGGGGATGTGGGAATGGTCGTTGGGGGGGGGGGGGGGAGTGGGTGGGTGATTTGTGGGGGGTTTTGGGGGGGTTTAGGAAGGTTGGGGGGGGGGAAGTTTGGGGTTATGGTGGGGGGGGGGGGGGGGGGTGGGGGGGGGGGGGGGGGGGGGGTGGGGTGGGGGGGGTGGGGGGGGGGGTGGGGGGGTCGGGGGGGGGTGGGTGGGTGGATTGTTGGTGGTGGGGGGTTGGGGGGGGGTTGTTTGGGGGGGGGGGTGGGGGGTGTTTTTTAGGGGGGTTTGTGAATGGGGGGGTTTAATTGTTTGGGGGGGGGGGGTGAATGGGGGGGTGGGGGGTTTTTGTTTTGGGGGGGGGGGGGGGAAGTTTTTTTGTGTTTGGGGTGTGGGTTCTGGGTGGTTTTCATAAATGGGGGGGTTAGGGGGGTGGTTGGGGGGGTTGGGGGGGGGGGTATGTGTTTTGAGTCACAAGGGTTGGGGGATGGTGGGGGGGGGGGGGGGGGTGGGGGGGGGGTATGTAGTTTTTTTTGTGGGGGTGGGTGGTGGGTTGGGGGGGTGGGGGGGGTTTTTTGTTTGTGTTGGGGGGGGGGGGGGGGGGGGGGGGGGGGTGGGTGGGGGAAAAATTGGGGGGGGGTTGGGGGGGGGGGGGGGTGTTTGGGGGTTTGGTAAGGGTGTTCTGGGGGGGGGATGTGGGTTGGGGGGGTGGGGTATGGGTTGGTATTTAAAAAATGGGGGGGTGTGGTTTTGGGGGCGGGGGGGGTTTTGGGGGGGTTTAGGGGTGGGGGGTGGGGGGGGGGGGGGGGGGGGGGGGGGGGGGGGGTGTTTGGGGGTGGGGGGGGTGGGGTTTTGGGGGGTTTAGGGGGGGGGGGTAGGGGGGGGGTATGGGGGGGGGGGGGGGGGTTTGGGGGGGTTGTGGTTTGGGTGTGGGGGTGGGATTGGTTTTGTGGGGTGGGGGGGGGTGTTTAGTTGGGGGGGGGGTGATTTGGGGGGGGGGTGGGGGGGGTTTTTGTGGGAGGGGGGGGTGTGGGTTGATTTGTGGGGGGTTTTTGGGGGGGTTTATTTTGAATGGGGGGGGGTTAACGGTGGGTTTTTGGGGGGGGGGGGGGTTTTTTGGGTTGGGTTTTTGGGGTGGGGTTTTTGATACCATACCAGGGGGAACTGGTGTTTTTATGGGTATTATTTGGGGGTTTGTTAAATAGGTTTTGTGTTGTAGTGTTTTGTGTTGTGGGTGATGGGTTAAAAAGGGGGGGTTTTGGGTGGGGGTAGGGGGCGGGGGGGGGTGGGGGGTTGTAAATAAGTGTTTAGGGTTATTTATTGGGCGTTTGAGTTAGGGGGTTTATGTGGGGGGTGGAGGTCGGTTAGTGATCCCCCACATGGAGGGTCTTGGTGTTGTGTGGGTTGGGTTGTTTTGTGGGGTTGGATTTTATGTTTGATTTGGGTTGGTGTTTGGGGGTGTTGTGTGTTAAATTAGAGTGGGATATTTGGTTGTTGTGTTTGGGGTGTTTCGTTGGGAGTTAGTAGTGGTTTGGTGTGGGTGGATGGTGTGGTTTTGTGGGATTGTGTTTTGGGGGGGGTGGGTTGGGGTTATGGTGAGGGGTATTGGGTGTTGGTGGGTTGGGGTGGGTTGGGTGGGGGGATGGTGGGGGTTGGTTGGGTTGGGGGGTGAATGGGGTGGGGGGGTGGGGGGGGAGTTTGTTTGTGTTGGGTTGGTGTGTGGTTTGGGGTATTGTGGGGGGTGGGGAGGGGGGTGGGGGGTATGTGGGATGGTTATTGTTGGGGGTTTTGGTAAGGGTTGGTGAGTTTGGTGGTGGGAAGTGTTGTGGGGGTTGGTGGGTAGATTGTTTATAAGTGGTATGTGTAGTGGGGGGGGGGGGGGGGGGTTGGTTGTGGTTGAAATGGGGGCTGTGTGGTCGGGGTTTCTTGTTAGGTGGTGTTTTTTTTTTCACTAAGGTGGTTTTGTGGGGGTATTTGATGGGGATTCGTTTGGGGGGTGTGTTTTAATCTGGTTGGACGGTGGGGGGTTTATGGTGGTTGGGTAAGCTGGGGGGGATTTGAGGGGGGGGTGGTTTTTAAAGTTTAGGGGTTGTGGGTTATGGGTGGGGGGTGTGGATGGTGTGGGTGGGGGTGTTGGGGGGTGGGGGGGGGGTTTTTTTTATTTGGTTTTGAAAACTAAATAATTGCCCCCCGGGATTGGGGGGGGTGGGGGGGTTGTTGGTGGGGTGGGGGTAGGGGTGTGGGGTTGGGTTTGGTGTAGGGCTTGGGGGGTTAGGGGGTGGGTTTGTGTGAGGGTTGTGTGGTTGGTTTGGGTGGTTCTATTATGGGGGGTTGTTTTGGGGGGGTGGGGGTGGGGGGGGTGTCACCACCAGAGTTGGGGGGGGAGGGTGTGGGTTTGGGGGTTGTGGTGGGGTGTTGGGGTTGTAACAATAAGGTGGGGAGGACGGGTGGAGTGGGGGGGGTGGGGGTTAGGTGCTTAATCAAATTGTAGGGTGTGGGTTTCGTGGTGTGGGGGGGGGTGGGGTGGGGTGGGGGGTTGTGTTGTGGATTTTGTGGGGGGGGGGTTGGGTGGGTTTGGGGGGGTGGGTTTTGATTTGTTGGGTTGGTGGGTGGTGGGGGGCTATGTGGGGGGTTAGAGGGTGGGGGTGTTTGGTGGGGGGGGGTGGGGGTGGGGGTTGGGGGGGAGGGGGGGTGGGTGGGGAGGGGGTTTGTGGGTGGGGGGGGGGGGGGTATATATGGTGGGTTGGGGTGGTGGGGGTGGTTGGGGGGGGGTGGGGGGGGGTGCTTAATGGTTTGATGTGGGGGGGGGGGTTATAGGGGGGGGGGGGTATGGGGGTCTTGTGGGGTGGGGGGGTTGTGGGGGGGTATGGGGTTAGGGGGTAGGGTGGGGGGGGGTGTCGGGGGGGTGTTTAATTTGGGGGGGTGTTGGGGGGTGGTTTGGTTTTGGGGGGGGTGGGGTGGGGTGGGGGGGGTGTTTGTTGGGGTTGTGGTATTGTTGGGGGGGTTGGGGGGGGTTGGGTGGGAGGAGGGGGGGGGGGGGTTGGGGGGGTGGGGATGGTTGTGGGGGGGGGTGGGGTTTGGGGTATTGGTGTGGGGGGGGGGGGGAGGTTTGGGGGTGGGGGGGGGTACTTCCGTTTGGGGGGATGTATTTGATGGGGGGGTCTTTAGGGGTTTGTTGGTTAGGTTTGGTGGGGGTTTTTGGGTAGGGGTGTGGTGGTGGGGGTTGGTGTTTCTTGGGGGGGGGTTGGGGTGGGGGGGGGGGGGGGGGGGGGGGTGGGGTTTGGGGCTGTGGGGGGAATTGGGGGGGTGAGGTGGTTTTACGGAATTAGTGGGGGGGGGTTGGTGGGTTTTTTTGGTTTGGTTGTGGGTGTGTGTGGCGTTTTTGGGGGGGGGGGTGGGGGGGTTGGTGTGGGGGGGGTTTTGTGGGGGTGGGGTGGGTTTGGTGGGAGTTGGTGGGGGTGTTTAGTGGGGGGGTGTGGGGGGTGGGGGGTGGGGGGGGGGGGGGGGGGGTGGGTGGTTAGGGTTTATAATACATAAAAAAAAAAATCGACAACGAAAAAAAATAGGCGAATGGAAATAACGAAATTGGCGGATTTGCGGGAGACGTTTTCGATCGTGTTGTTGCGGATATTGGCGCGCGACGATTGTAAAAATAGAAATGGCGATTTATAAAATAAATATAAAAATGGCGCGAGAATCCGATTGACGGACGATTTAATTTTTTTTTTTTATTATTTTTTTTTTGTCCTTTTTTTTCGCGAATTTTTTAAAAAAAAAAAAAAGAAAAAAAATCCGCGACAAAAAAAATGGGCGGGAATTTGATTCGCCGGCGATTACTGATTGCGACGGCGATTTTCGCGCGGTTTATTCGGCGCGATTAGTCTCGAATTGATGCGAATTCGCGCGCCGTTTTTCTGTGGATAAAAACAAATGGCGATTTTGTTTTTTGTTTTTTTTTTTGAGATTGTTGCGAAATTTGTTTCATTGTTTATTGTCATGGTCAATGTTTTCTTTTTGTCCCTTGATTCGGCGGATTGTTTGGTCATTGGCGATGAGTTGATTTGGCGTTTCGTGGGGTTTGGCGATTGGGTGGTTGGCTTTTTAGATTCGAGTAGGGCGCCGTTTATTCTTTTGTTTCGATTTGTTCGTACGATTGTTCATCTTAAAAAAAAATATTAAATTAATAAAAAATCGAAATATTGGCGATTCGATTTCTTTCGCATTGGGTTGATTTTAATTCGTAGATTGCGTTTTTTCGAATTTTTGATTAAATTTGTCATTTTTGTTTTTTTTATGATTCTCCTATTCGATTTATATTTATTTGTCCTTGTCAATAGCCGGGAGAACCCAGGAAACAAGACACAAATTTTTTTACAGAAACAGAGAATGCAGAACTAAGTAGCAGACTGGAGAAAGCAGAAAGAACATGATTGTAGAGATCGGACCGACACAAGGTGAGATGAAAAAATATTATTATAAGAACAAGAGAACTTAATTGTTATTTTTATATTATAAAAACGAATAATCTTGTTGTAACTTGTTGTTTATATTTTTAACGTAGTAGGCGTCTCAACTCGAAATTCTTACATTCTCTTGCTTGAAATTTGAAATTATTAGGGGAAAATTTTATATTTATAGCTTTTATAGTTTTATAAGGTAGGTTTCGCCGTTGCTCTGGGACTTCCTTTATTGACTACTCTCCTAATTTACATCAGGTTAAATTTTATTTAATTTTATTACCGATCCTTTGTGCCTTTTAACTTTAATATACCAAGAGCCCACATTCTCATTTATATTAAATATGGACACCCCCAGTAGAGTAAAGTTTTGTAGTCCAGTAGTATTAGTATTTAATGTAAGTAAGTATATTTAGTATGTTTTAAAGTAGTTTGAAGAACAGTATTAAACAGTATTTAAATCTTGGGAAAACGATAATTATGATCGTTTGTTGGGAGGCTGTCTGTCTGTGTGTCTTCTTTGTGGAACGTCGAGGTCTGCGCAGTTGGGTTTTTGGTCTTTGCGGGTGTTTTTTTAGAGCTTGTGTGATTCACAATTCTTGTTTTTTTTTTTTGATTTTCTTTGTTCACGATCCATGGTTAAAAGAGAGAAAGAGACACATTTGGCCAAACAATCGAGGAAGGGGAAAGCTGGAGGGCGGATGCTGGGGGGATGCGCGCCACCAAGGTAGAGGCTTTTATGATAATGGTTGGTAGAAGCTGGAGGTTGCATTGGGGTGTGTTGATGATGATCTGAGCGCACAGTGAGGGGGGATGAAATAAAAAAAAAAAAGCTGAGAGGTGGGGTGGGTAAGCTGAGATAGCTGTTTCGGCCTGAGCGCCCTGACGGTGAGCGTATATTGCTGAGTGCGCAGTGGTCGGAGGGTAGGGTGAGTAAGTGCTGAGGTGACGCCGCACATCCAGGCCGATCGCGCTTCGCGCTTTTTGGGTGTTGCGGCTTTCCATTCCTTTGCTCACACGTATTACCGCCGGCTATTATAATGATGGGGGATGTTTGTGGGTGTTACAATACTTTTTCAGTCAACATTATATTCAGCGAAGTTAACACACTTTCAGCTAATCAGTAAGCAGACAAACAATTAACACATTACAAACGAGAGTCATCAAGTGTCACACATACCCTTTTATATTGAATGGCGCAGAAACGTGGATAATAAACAAGCAGTTAGAAGAAAGAATTGAGGTTCTTGAAATGTGCATATAGTGAAGAATGGGGGACATCTTATGGAAAATGAAGATAACAAATACAGACGCCATAGACATGTTGGAAATGAAAAAATATTAATAATTGAGATAAACATTAAACAGATAACAGGGTTAGTACGTATAATGAGAAACAACACCTTGCTGAAACTCATAATAGAAGGAAACGTTGGTGGAAAACGTGCAAGAGGAAGACAGCGGTATAAGTGGACGGATGACATCAAGAGACAGGAAACAGCCTATTAATATGTACTATCAAGACAAGAGACAGAAAACGTCGGAGATCCATTGCTGTCGATCTTCGATGCACAGATGGCAGATGAGTTTGATAATGAAACATTAAATCAACAGATAACCTTACATTCATCCAACAGTTAATTAAACATTCAATTAACCGATCACCAAGTGATAATGAAACATTAGCTTACCGATTACAATCCATCTAACTAATACATTCAACTGACCGATAACAAAACATCTAACTAACACATAACCAAGTATTTAACTAACCGACAACTAAACATCTAACTAACCTATTACAAAACATCTAATTAACCGATAGCAAAACAATTAACTAACCAGCAACAAGTAAATTAACCATTCTAACCATTAACGAAACATTTAAATAATCGATAACAAAACATCTAACTAACACATAATCAAGTAGTATTCAAAGAACCTATAGCACAACATCTAATTAACCGATAACCAAGGATTTAACTAACCGATTACAAAACATCAAGCTAACCAATAACCGAGTTTTCAACTAACCAATAACAAAACACCTCACTAACAGATAACAAAACACCTATCTAACCGATAACACAACACTTAGCTAACCGATAACAAAACACCCAACTAACCAATCACAATACATCCGCTAACCGTTAATCAAGCATCCAACTAACCGATAACCAAATATTCAACTTACTGATAACTAAATATTGAATAAAATGAGAAGAGGTTTCGTTAGACATAACTTACCGTGACCAGACACTTGAGTGCCAACAGACTTAAGGCAGTAGGTTGCTCCAGAATCGATGCCTACACATGGGGTAGGGGTCATGTCTCCGTAAAGACAGCTTGGGTCTTCGACGGATACACACTGGACACAGGCCAATCCGGAAACTGTTACAGGAAAGTGATACAATATTTAGTACTATCACTTGATAGAGAGAACATATTAGGTAGCAACGTCACGTGATAAAGAGAGCTTATTACGTCACAATCTTTCAAATTAACATGGTGATTATGATAACACATTTTAAGAATTTCATCATCAAATATTGTAGACCAAATCTCCACCTTGCTACAGACCGTTACCCGCCATGTCTTAATTTCCGTGGAACACTGCCCACTGCGCACGTAAATTAATATTAGACTAACATAAAGGTATGTTTTCAGGCACTCGTAAGAAATAAAGAAGTAGAACACTTAGACAACAGAAAAACAACAGACGTGAGTGGCTTACCCAGGGTTCGAACCCCGTACCTTCCGTACGACAACACCGCCTAGCTATACAAGCGAATCACACTAACCTCACGGCCAGCTAGGCATCCCCAAAAAAGGATGCTTTACTGACAGGTCATCAGTGCCGAAACACAAGATAACACCGGAAGTTTACAATGGGCACCTCAGCCTATTAATGACGCAATCACTTCTGTCGTTCCTCTATTCTGCAGTAAATGTCAGTCCAAACAAGACAAAGACCTTGATACTGTGTCCAGTAAATGATAGAAGAGTTAAGGACAGTACTATAGAACAGAGGGTAGGTTTCTGGTATTGTATAAACATTAATAACACATAAGGAAGGGAAACCCGAGGCCTGTAAACAGTAAATTAATATGGACACAGTATCAATGTCTTTGTCTTGTTTGGACTGACACATACTGCAGAATAGAGGAACAACAGAAGTGATTGCGTCATTAATAGGCTGAGGTGCCCATTGTAAACTTCCGGTGTTATCTTGTGTTTCGCACTGATGACCTGTCAGTAAAGCATCCTTTTTTGGGGATGCCTAGCTGGCCGTGAGGTTAGTGTGATTCGCTTGTATAGCTAGGCGGTGTTGTCGTACGGGGTTCGAACCCTGGGTAAGCCACTCACGTCTGTTGTTTTTCTGTTGTCTAAGTGTTCTACTTCTTTATTTCTTACGAGTGCCTGAAAACATACCTTTATGTTTGTCTAATATTAATTTACTGTTTACAGGCCTCGGGTTTCCCTTCCTTATGTGTTATTAATGTTTATACACTGCGCACGTACATTTCGCCTCACTAAAAGTCCGACATATTCCCCATACATAGAATTGTTCAAGTCAGACGTGAAAAAAAAACTTATTCCCACTAACTTTGTTTCGGAAAAAGACGCGCATTAAGCGCTTTGAAAACGAAATTGCATACCATTTGAAAGAACGAGCAGGCCTTGCAATTTATTCCTGGTAGATGTATCAAAATATTCGCACCAGATTTTTAAGCAAAATGTCGGAATGTTTTTCGGTACATGTAAATAAGTATCACTGTCTTACTGTTCATGTATAACAGTAGATACTGAATAGAGTTCATTACAATTTGTAGTCAAACTCACCTCTACAACATAAATACATTATGCAATAAAAATTGCTGTAGGAGGTTAAAAAGAATTTTGACGGCAACCTGTTCCAATTCGGCCAGATAATTTATTGAGACTTTGGCCGAATTCGTCGCCCAAGTCTATACTTTCTGAAATGATTCAGAGAACGAACGAAATCTTTATATCATCAGGGTAAAGAAATAGGCATAATTGCCTTTTTACATTTCTGCCCTGCATTACAATTTTCAGCGTTTTACAAATTAAAATTAAAATATTAACAACTTCAGACAGGATTAATTAATATTATCATCACAATCAGTAACTGAGCGCACACAAGTACATTTACTCATAGTCATTCACGCACATAGAGAGAGGGATAGATAAAGAGAGAGAGAGAGAGAGAGAGAGAGAGAGAGAGAGAGACAGAGACAGAGACAGAGACAGAGACAGAGACAGAGAGAGCAATAAAGCTACTTAATATAAAAAATTCAATTTAAACTTGAAAAAATTACAATGACAGTTAAATGCTCACGGAAACGTTGAAATAACTGAAACAGAATTGTTGTTAAATGTGTGTACAAGATTTCATGACATGTGAATGCAGATGTCTTTTGAATGAGATGTAATTATCAGTTTTGACAGACTTGGGTAGGGAATTCCATGCTAAAGCACCTGCATAACTAAAACAACTTCGGAAGAGGTCAGTTCGAAGTTGTTGATGGGGTCATCTCCATGGTTATCTTGTTTCCTACTAGAGTTACTTGCCCTTATACTTCTACTTCCTTCTTCCGACTTCCTGTTTCTAAGATGGTCGATTAAACATGTCGTTATGTATGCAGTGTGTTCGCCTTCGTGATTATGCTTCGTAACGTGAGTATGTATTACAGCCAGCCACGTCTCGTTATAATTAACAATATTTACTACACACGACGGTAAATATCAACATGGTGGCAGCGGTGTTTATTTCTACAGAATTCGGACTATTCTGCTGAATATCTTGTAACACGTGTGCTGAATGTCATTAGACTTGAGGTGAGATTACTGGTTATTGCTTGCATACCATTATTAGACATTTCGTCATGGCAGAACGGCCCTTATTTCGGTTACCACCCTGCCTAGACATAAATAACGTCGAACCAGACACATTTCGTAAATGGAGACGACAGTTAGAACTATACATGCATGCAATAGAGGTGGCCTCTAAACCTGATCCTGTTCGGGCAGCCATTATCCTACACTGTGCTGGACCTCAAGCTGTTGAAGTTTTTGATCAACTTGCAGAGGAAGGAGACCACTCTAATCCTACTAAAATTCTCGATTTGCTCCAGAACCATTGCAGCTCACGAAGCAATGAAGTATTACATACGTTCAGATTCTGGAACACACCTCTTCAAGAACCTTTTAATTCCTTTTTGACTGAGCTGAGAACTAAGGCAGATTTGTGCAACTTTAACCACAAGGATCGTATGATAAGAGACAGAATTGTCTTTACTGTCAACAAAAGGTTACAAGAGAAGCTCTTGAGAGAAGCTGACCTCGATCTAAAGAAAGCCATTCACATATGCAGAGTCTTCGAGCAAACTGGAAAAGACATAAGGGAGATGAGTAATACAGTACAACCTCCTGATGCAAGGGTTGAAAAGGTACAGATAAAATCACTCAACCATAAACCTCCCAAGAGAGACACTGGGCATGCTGCTGGTAAAGCCTGTCAAAGTAACACTGACAGTGGGTACTTTGAACCTAGAAAGGAGTGTCATTACTGCGGACAGAAACATCTATTGATTAAGAAAAAGTGTCCTGCATGGGGGAAGTTTTGTTCAAATTGTGGGGGAAGAAACCATTTCAAAGTTAAATGCAAGAAAGTTCATACTGTTCACACAGAGTCAGTGGAAGATTCTGAAGTTTTTCTTAATTGTGTGAAGTCTAGCAAAGCTTGTACATCTGCACAACTCATTGTCAATGGAAAAATGGTAAAATTTTAGTTAGACACAGCAGCTGATGTGAATACAATCTGTCAACGCTTTGTGATGCAAGAACAACTGTTACCCACTAAACAGAGGCTTGTTATGTGGAATGGTACTAAGATGACTCCACTGGGAGAAGTTCTATTAACTGCTGAGAATCCTAAGACTGTGACAAAACACAATATAAGGTTTACTGTTGTGAAAATAGATTCACATGTTTGCTGGGCAACAACACACTGCAGGATCTACAGTTTGTGACACTCAACACAAACAAATTTATTGCTAAGGGGGCTACTGACAGTTCAGATAATGATCATAACTCTGATAACCATCTAGGTGTCCTGGGTGAAGCTGTGTTGCATATTGATCCTAATATTCGTCCAAAGGCACTGCCGTGCAGAAAAATACCATTTTCACTTAAGAGCAAGGTAAAGTCAGAGCTTCAAAATCTAATGAACAGAGGTATATTAATACCAGTAGAGGAACCGACTGAATGGGTTAACCAAATGGCTGTTGTTGAAAAGTCTGATGGTTCTTTAAGAATATGCATTGATCCTAGACCCCTGAATGAGGCTTTGCAGAGAGAGCATTACAGATTACCAACTTTGGATGATGTATTGCCTGAACTCAATAATGCCAAGATTTTCACAAAGCTGGATATCAAGGAAGCATTCTGGCATATCAAACTTGATGAGAAGTCTAGTAAACTTACAACAATGATTACACCTTATGGTAGGTTCAGATGGTCTAGATTACCATTTGGCTTGAATGTAAGCAGTGAAATTTTCCAGAGGCATCTAGCACAAGCTCTTGAAGGTCTTCATGGTTGCATCAATGTTGCTGATGACATAGTTATTGCAGGTTGTGGATCAAACAGACAGCAAGCAATTAAGGACCATGATCTGAAGCTTAAAGCACTGAAACATAAGTGTAAAGAGAAAGGCATTAAACTGAATGACGCTAAAGCTCAAGAGAAGAAAGAAGAAATTACCTTCATCGGTCACCTTATTACTGCTAGAGATGTTGAACCAGACAAGAAAAAGGTTGAGACAATACTAAACATGCCCGTTCCCAAGGACTGTCATGAGGTTCGCAGATTTTGCGGCATGATACAGTATCTAGCAAAGTTTCTCAACAATCTCTCAGAAGTTCTTCATCCAATAAGAGAACTTACCCGTAAGGACACTCCCTTTATCTGGTCTGCTGAATGCGAACAAGCTTTCAAGAGTGTCAAGAAACTGATTACTTCTACTCCAGTACTGGCATACTATGATCCTGATGAATCTTTGTGTATTCAAGTTGATAGTAGCAGCTATGGACTTGGGGCTGTCCTCCTACAAAATGGTCAGCCAATAGAGTTTGCTACTAGAGCTCTAACTGAAACAGAACAACGGTGGGCTCAAATTGAGAAGGAGCTCTTAGCTGTTGTATACGGTTTGGAACGCTTTGACCAGTACACGTATGGAAGGAATGTTACAGTCATCAACGACCATAAACCTTTGGCAGCCATCGTGAAGAAACCTCTGAGTCAAATTCCTTGAAGACTGCAGAATTTACTGATGCGCAGCCATCGATATGACTTTGAATTCCAATGGGTACAAGGTTCCGATCTTCTTATAGCCGACACACTGTCCAGAGTTTGTATTCATAATGTCACATTGGATTCCTTAGCTGATAGAGAGAGCAATGCAGGAGCTGATGCACCTGTAAGATTACCTGAAATACCAGATGTGATGATGGAAAAGATTAAAGCTGAAACTCTCAAAGACAGCGTGCTCCAGAGGTTGAAGTCGACCATTTTGGATGGGTGGCCTAAAAGAAAGTCTGATGTACCAGCTGAGCTTATGTCTTATTTTGACATTCGTGATACTCTGACAACAGAACAAGGCATAATACTTAAAGGAGAGCGTATTCTTATCCCAAAAGCACTGAGGCCTGAAATCAAGCAGAAGTTACACGCTGCTCATCTTACATTTGACAGCATGATGCGCCGGGCCAGAAGTTGTCTGTTTTGGATCGGCATGACGGCTGAGATTCGACAGATAGCTGACAGTTGTCCAGAATGTCGTCAAGAAATGAAGGCAAGGAATACTAAAGAACCTTTAAACTAACACTCAAGAGGTTTATCACCCTGGGAGAAAGTTGGCACTGACATCTTTATTATAGAAGGTCGATATTATTTAGTCCTGATTGACTGCTTCTCCAACTTCATTGAAGTAGACTTTCTACCTACAATGACAGCACAGTTAGTCATCAGGAAATTGAAGTCTCATTTTGCTCGTTATGGTGTCCCTAAAGTTATTGTATCTGACCAAGGTACTCAGTTTACGTCTGCACAGTTCAGATCATTTACTGCTAGATGGGGAATACTTCATGTTAAATCAGCACCAGGTCACCATAAAGCCAACAAATTAGCTGAATCTGCTGTGAAACTCATCAAGGGTATGATGAGAAAGACTGTTCAAAATAATACAGATGCATATGAGGCACTACTTGAACTTCGTAATACGCCGAGACAAGGGTTTGATCAAAGTCCAGCAGAAATACTATTCAACAGGAAACTGCGTACACTGATACCTTCTGCAGTGAAACCCGTTGCATCTCACAGTAGAGTTATTGAAAGTAGAGGCAAGAGAGACAGATCAGTGAAGACGTATCATGATAAAACTGCTCATGATCTGCCCAAGTTGTCTCACCAGCTCACACCTGATCCCGCGGACTTGGAAACTGATTTCCCCTCTCCAGGTCTACCCGAGCAACAGGTTGTTTTGCCAGACATGGAGAACACTAGTGAAGTGAACATTTCCAATCCTCCAGAAGTTGATCCTTCAACCCCAGCTACTTCTAGTCCTGGGAAAGCTGGCAAAGAACAGGAACATTCTCTCCTACCATCTTGCCCTAAGAGACCTCAAAGAGATCGCAAGAAACCCTCTTGGATGAATGACTTTGTTCACTCATAAAGAAGGGGGGATGTTGATGGGATCATCTCCATGGTTATCTTGTTTCCTATTAGAATTACTTGCCCTTAACCTTCTACTTCCTTCTTCCGACTTCCTGTTTCTAAGATGGTCGATTAAACATGTCGTTATGTATGCAGTGTGTTCGCCTTCGTGATTATGCTTCGTAACGTGAGTATGTATGACAGCCAGCCACGTCTCGTTATAATTAACAATATTTACTACACACGACGGTAAATATCAACAGAGGTTTTGCAAGGTCCAAAAGTAGGTCGCCACGTATAAAATATGAGCAGTATTTATAGCGAAAGAACATTTGCAAGTATGAAGGTGTTCTGCAGTGTAAAATTTGATGCACAAACAGGAGATCTTGGAAGAAGAAGAATTTGTTAAGAGGAAGAACATTCAGCTGTGAAAATAGCTGATCACTGGGAATGTTATCATTCAGGCAAACAAGTCGTAGCGCCCTTTTATGTAGGGATTCTAGGCGTTTCAAAAACGACAGGGTAAGAAAAGATTCATTTTGAATTTTTGTTGTGTGTTTGGTTTTTTTTTTTTTTTTTTTTTTTTTTGCTTTTTATTTTGGGGCAAGCTTTTAAATGATATCCGTGCATTAACAAAAAAAAAAAAAAAAAAAAAGTGATAAAAGAGCTGTTAATTAATTCGCCAAATTCCATTATATTGGTTTACTTTCAGTTCTTTCAATGTAATTTTTGAAGGGTCGCTCCGTGATCCAGATACATTCAGATAAGTTTGACTACAAAGATCCAGTGAAGGTGAGATGGAAGGTAAAGGTACAAAATGACTGCAATAAATATAGTGATACCAAAGGTCATGGAGCAGAAAGAACTTCCGCCATGTTTTGACGTGTGTTTCTAATCCGTTTAAAATGTAGCTCTCTTTTTACAACCATAGTTTCGTACGACGATCTACACTATGGTGTATATAATTAAATGTCCCAGGGGTCTCTGATGAGACCAAGAAACAAAATGCCTAATGCAACGTCAAGCATGTCGTACACGGCTACTAACTGGAGGTTGTGCATGGAGCTGGCAACTTAATCATGTAAAACAAATTCCTCCAGAAAGCACATATGCAAGAAAAAAATCAGTGCTTTCTGCAAGGGTACCACCTGCAGTGGGTGCTCCAGACGTGTAAATAACTATATTATGGTGTAAATAGCTACATTATGGGGCAAATATCCAAATTATGGTGAAAATAACCATATTATGGTGTAAATAACCACATTATCGTGTTAAAAGCTACATTATATTGTAAATAACCACATTATGGTGTAAATAATAACACTATGGTGTAAATAACCATATTATCGTGTTAATAACAACATTATGTTGTAAATAACCATATTATCGTGTTAATAACTACATTTTGAAGTAAATAAATAAATTATGGTGAAAATAACCATATTGTGGTGTAAATAACCACATTATCGAGTTAATAACTGCATTATGTCGTTAATAACCACTTTATGGTGTAAATAGCCGTATTGTGGTGTAGCTAAACGTATTTGGGTGTAAATAACGACATTATGGTGTAGATAAATACATATTGGTGTAAATAACCATATTATCGTGTTAATAACTTCATTATTGTGTAAATAACGCCATTGTGGTGAAAAGAGCCAAATTATGATGTCCATAAGTATTTGGTTGTTTCAATAACTATATTATGGAACAGTGTTTCCAAGTTGCTTTTTGTCCGTTTTGTTAAATGTTTAGGATAAAATATGTACAATATTTTTTCTCTATATAGTTTATATATGTGTGTGTGTGTGCGTGTGTGTGTGTGTGTGTGTGTGTGTGTGTGTGTGTGCGCGCGCGTGCGTGATGGGGCCATAATAATGCCTGAAAATATTTGTGTTTTCGTTTCTTCAAGAACAACTATCGCGTGTGTTACTTTCGTGACGCAATTACTTCGCGCGTGCAGTACGCCGCGTGTGATTCGGTCAAGCCGCCTAGATAAAGAGAGCGCAGGCCAGTGACATGCTAAGAATTCAAAATGCAGCCATGAGAACCATTTCAGGCGGATTTAAATCAACATCAGTAGAAGCATTAGAGAGTAGCAGTGACATGCTAAGAATTCAAAATGCAGCCATGAGAACCATTTCAGGCGGATTTAAATCAACATCAGTAGAAGCATTAGAAGTAGCTCTCGGCATACCGCCCCTTGATCTAAGACGGAAAGAACTAAGACTCAATTATTGGAGCAAAGTAGCACAAGAAGTGCCTCATGACCAATCACGTGTCCGAGCACCAGAACAATAATGAATGAACATTTGATAGTTTACAAAAAATTCCAATGTACCAAGTATATGGGATGTCCCAATAGGACAAGCGAAAAAAAGAATGGAATCTTTTAGCCCCCATATCCGATCTAACATGGTGGAGGAACATTTGCTATTGCAGATGTAGATCTAATGGTACACCTTTAAATGAACGACTATCAAACACAATCATTGCATAATAGTTAATGAATTCCAGTCGCCTACTCTCTGTTTCATATGAAAGAAACTTATGCACAATACCACCCTGGGAACTAAAAGCACCAATCATAGCAGACTTACTGAAAAGATTAAACAGAACATAGAAGATAGCGAAGCCAAAATGATAAGTAGACAGTTCATAAATCAACTTACAAAACAAAGTCTGGCGATAGTGGACAACTAGGTGCAGGAGTAGGGATACCGAAGTGGGGAATTAACAAGAGTTACAGTGCAACTGGAGGGGTTTCGATTTTTACCGCGGAGATGGTAGCAATTCGAAAAGGTTTAGAAATAATCGAAAATGTTATAATCCTTGGAGCCAGAAGTGACCCAGTAACATAATGATTTTTATGGGATGTCCCCTTGAAAAAGACTCACATGTCACTATACAAGCACTAAATGAACGCCCAAATCAATAAGTGCAATATAGGCACAATACCAGGGAACATAAAGGAAGAAATTCTAGCAAGCCAAAATTAATACATCAACTTACAAAAACAAAGTCTGGCGATAGTGGAAACAGGTGCAGGATACAGTGGGGGTGAATTGAGGCTTAGTGCAACTGGAGGGTTTCCAGCAGATGGTAGCAATTCAAAGGTTTAGAAATAGCTGGTAACGATTTTTTATGGCAGACCAGTCACCACTACAAGCCAAAAACGCCCAGGTAAGAATAAGTAAAAAAAATTCAGCAATTAATACATAAGTGCAGGGATTCTTGGAATATCGGAGCACACATAGGTATAGCTGGTAACGTGAAGGCCAGTCTGCCAAATATAGAAGAATAAAGTAAAAAACAATATAAGTGCAAACTTGAGGAGATGGAAAACAAAAACGAGGAATGGAAAACAACATGGAAGGACAGTAGTAAAGGCAAACACGCATTCAAACTTCTAAAAGAACCAACAAGGATGTGCCAGGTCCGAGAAGAATTAAAGATACCATCGATCAAAGAGCTGTGGCGTCTCCGTCTCGGTGCCGCGTACTTTGTGATACAGGAACCACATTGCCAAGAATGTCAGGAAGAAAATGACATACACCATTACCCACGGCTGTTTGTGCCCTATACCAGAGCGCTCTTTTAGTTTCGGTGACCGGAATTCTGACACCGGGTATAAAATTTTGTGTGCACCGTAAAAGACTATTTAAGTTTTTGGCGGGGAAAATCAGCTGATGTGTGAGTAAAATCAGTAAAATATAAATCATTACACACTCGTTCTGGATAAACACAGCGCTAAAATTCTTTTGTGTACTATAACTTTGTTCTCTGCTCTATTTTTGATTGCATTTTTATTTGTTTGAAATTAGTTTTGACGGAGTTACAGACTTTTGAAAACAGCGTCATCATTTAAGGAAATTCATAAAATAAGTAATCTTTTTATTAATTTAATATCTAAAAATCGGCCCATTCGTTTGAGTTTATAATTATAAAGACTTCTCGAAGGGAAGCTAAAGATTATTTCCACATACTTTTTTTTTTTTTTTTTTGGTTTCATATCTTGAGAATGTGTGGTAGTCAGTTTTGTGAGTGTGGCATTACAAGAACAAGCATATTGTCACCAGATTTTATAGCATTTAAATCCCTTTAAACGCATTCCTGATACCCACAAATCTTAAATAAGGTAGTAAAAAAATAACTTTTTGTAAAGCACCATCTGTTTTTACATTTTCATTCATTTATAATGATATTTAGCTACGTATATAAGCGTCAGAAAACATGTAAAGCTATAGATAGATTACTTCCACATAATTTGATCTATCTTTCAAGTCTTGTTAATCTTCTATTTATAATATGAATTTTTTTTTTAAATTGTGTGTGAGATAAGGACTGTTCCATTGGTGTTCTTTGGTAGACAATCCTGTGCACACGACGGCTGCCAGCGAATTCTAAGTAACTGTTTGTATATCTTCTTTCATTCAAAGTTACAATGCAGGTAGTAAATTTAGAGAAACCAAATTCTAAATCTAATACCATCCTTTTATCAATGGCTAGAGTCAGAGATACATATGATAATTTAGAAATATTTATGAATGGCATGAAAGCTCAGATAGAGTCACTAAATTTTTTTAGAGTGGGATGGTAAACAAGTTGTTGTTTTCTTATTCGGGGATTATTTCCTTGTTTTGCTGGAGACACCACAGACATGGGTATATTCCTTGAGCTCCAGACAAACCAAACATTTTCATCAAAGACATCCAGAGAGCATACAACTTGCAAACCAAGAAGTTTGGCCATGTTGATAAGAGATTACAAGAGATATATGAAATATGGGAAAGGGAATAAAAGGCAAGTGGCACATTACCATAATTGTTTACACAAACCAATGTTAGAGATTGAAATTGAAAATGTAGCTCCTCCTTACCTTCATATTTTATTAGGCATTGTTTTGAAACACCACAGACTTCTAGAACAGGTAGCTGATACAATAGACGCAAAGATATTTGAGAATTCGCAAGAGATACATGCAAACATTAGTACTTTTAAGAACTTGAAGAGATTTAGTAGGAACTGGAAATAGGCAGAAGAATGAGGAGCTAAAATTGAATTTTTCAGGTAGGTATTGAACTTTGTGAGGATAAGGAGGAGACAGATAATTTTAAAGTTAGACTTGAAAATGCACAAGATGCGCTGGCCAAACTTCAGTTTCAAGATCTGTGTACTAGGTCTGGTCCAGTTTGCTCACACATGGACAAGGTACTAGCCAAACACAAAATCATACAACAGGCTTATAATAGCAGAGCGTTTATAGGGAATCACTGCCACAGATATCTCACACAAAAAGTTTATAAAGATCTTACAAGAGCAATCATTACACAAACACTGAAAATTACAGACAAACAAGATATAACTAACATAGCTTTTATTGCCCAAGAACAATTCAACTCACTGAAAGAAGCATTTGAGAAAGTACACAACAAAATATCACACAGTAAACCAATTAGTAAAGAATCAATAACAGCATCGATAGAGACTTATATGTCTTTGTTCAGAAAGCTATTCCCTAGTAAGACAATTCATAAACAGGTCATATTAGAAAAACATTGCGCAGACTGGATCAGAACTCATGATGTATGATTGAGATAATTGTTAGCTCTCATGTTCTGGGGACAATTGGGTGTGTTATTTTAAGGTAATAAATGTGGACATGCAATTTAAACTTTCAATAATTAATGTTTGACGCATGAAACCAAAACAAAACTTTGATATCCATTTTCTGCAGGTTTTCTACTTTTGATTTCTGTAATTTGTTATGCATGTTGATTGTGACCGATTTAGTTAAAATTGCATGATAAACAAACCATAACAAAATATATAAAAAACGTAAATTTTACACTATTTCAGACTATTATATCTTCTGTTCTAATTGTGATAAAATGTTTGTTCTTGTTCTAAAATTTACTCTAACATTTCTAGTCTAGCTTTACGCAAAATTAAAGCCGGTATTTATAATAAAAAAAAATAGCCTAAAAGCATTAATTAAGCCCTATCAAAAGTAAACATCGCCACATGTTTTTCCCATTAGGAAGCTGACCACGTGACCTCTGTCAAGTGGGCTATAAATAGCGCGGTTGGGGAAAAAGGGGAAATAACTAAAAGATCGCTCGCAAACAGCCGTGTACCTGATCCACTGTAAAAACTACGAACAAAAGCTTGAATTAAAAACTTACTATAGAAATAACAATATAGACATGACAGGGGATAAAATTTTAAGTATAGATGCCCCAGGGGAAGCCCAATCAATACTTAAACGATATAGACACAAAACAAAGGAAATAAGGTTAATAACAGTGACAATGTTAGTGATAATAATAACAATAATAATACTTCAGAAAAGAAATTCAACCAAATAGAAACTAATCAACATAAACTAACAAAACATTAAAGAAATACAAAATTATTGACTACTCAAAGTGCAAGGAAAGACGAAGAAGTAAAAAAAAAAAAAAAAAAAAAAAAAAAAAAAAAAAAACTTAAAAAGAAGAAATACTAATATAAATTAAAATCATCAACTGCAAAAGACAATAGTTATCTAAATACAAAACTAAAATTACATTAAATACCCTAATTATAAGCCCTAAGTATGTTCCATGGAATTCCAAGCTGCATAGTGTCAATCATAAAAAGCCTCTATGCCAACTTTACGTGTAGTGTTGGGCAGAGCAACCTAACCTTTGAGGTGAAGACAGGAGTACGACAAGGATGCCCCTTATCAACCACTCTATTTTTAACAGTCATAGACTGAGTGATGCGCCAGACAACAGAGGGCAGTCCAAGAGGAATAAGATGGACTACATTTTCTACATTGGAAGATCTGGAATATGCAGATGACATTGCACTACTAACACATTCACATCAACACATCCAGGAAAAAACGGATAGACTTAATAAGTATAGCCAGCAGGTGGGCTTGAACATCAATTTAAAGAAGTCAGAGGTCATGACGCTCAACCTGAGCCCATATTAGTAAGGAATCAGCAACTGGTACAGACAGACATCTTCACATACCTAGGATGCATAGTAACACCAGACTGCGGGGCAAGCAAAGACATCAACAACAGAATGAACAAAGCAAGAACAGCCTTTTTTTAGCCTAAACAACACCTGGAAGTCCTCTCAATACAGCACAAGCACAAAATTAAGATTATATCAGAGCTGTGTGCTTTCTGTGCTTCTCTATGGTGCGGAAAGCTGGAGAGTTACAGAGAAGGAAATGTCGAAATCGTCCTCTTTTCACACAACATGCCTAAGAAAAATTCACCGAATCTTTTGGCCGAATACCATCACCAACCAAGATCTGCTTACTCCGAGCAAGCAAGAGGACATGCACACCATCATAGCTGGCAGACGCTGGAGCTGGGTTGGCCATGTCCTCAGAAGAGATCCCGATGCCATCACAAGAACAGCTATGCTTTGGACCCCTGAAGGAAAACGAAAGAGAGGCCGACCAAAAACAACTTGGCGGAGGACTGTGGAGGCTGAGATGCAAAGAATGAACCAGAGTTGGGGCACTGTACGAAGGATGGCCACCGACCAAGCAAAGTGGAATCAATTTGTTGTTGCCCTACAAGACGCCATTAGGCGTGATGGCCACTGACTGCTTTGACGGTCGGCGGCTAAGGATCAAAGAAAGAAAAAACCCTAATTATAACCAAATGTTATGTTGATCGGGGTAGACCAAGATAGCGGAAAAGCAGAGGCAATAATGGTCAGCTGTTAAGTGCCCTCTCATCTTCCTCATTTTTACCCCCCCCCCCCCCCAAAAAAAAAACCAAACAAGCAAAAACAGCGAAAGACCCTTTTCGCAAGAGCAGCCTAGAGAAAACAGACGAAACGAGGCGCCCTGTGTGGGTAGGAGATGGACAAAGCAACCAGAACACGTGAGCTATAATTGTTAGCGTATTTTGGAGAGATTAGCATTAGTGTTCTGTAGTTTTATTATTAGTTTCAGCGTGGAACAGTTCTAGTGTTTAATAGAGTAGATAAATCTGTGTTCCTAAGGAGATTTCTTTTAGGACATTATAATTAGTTTTAAAGTTATAAATTAGTGAAAATAATGTGTGGATAGGATTTATTAGTCGTGTTAAGTCCAGATTACGGCTGTAAGGATATTGGAATCTGGACAGAAATGATATTAGGGACTGAAATTGAGATAGTACGTATTAACCTTATGGCAAGTTGGTAGCCGGGAGCCACGTGTTGATGTACATAAAGATGGCGTCTGTGAAGCGGCATGGACATTTTTAGTTACCACGTGGTCGGGGAATAGGCCTAATGATGTTCAGCCATTTATTATTTGGGAGCGCAGTGAACTAGTTATAACATTTGCTAGCTTTGTTAGTTCAAGAGTAATTTTATTTTATTCTGTAACGTGAAGGTAATTTAGTTAGTGTATTTCACGATAATTGATTATAATTTTATTGTATATTCTTAGTGGGTTACTGTGAGGTGAGAATAGTTATATCTGGTTGTGTACATAGTTTTGGTGTTAAATGCCCTTTGAGAGGATGCATCTAGTTTTAGTCATTTAGATTTCTTGTGTTAAATGCCCTTTGAGAGGATGCATCTAATCTTAGTCATTTAGATTTCTTGTGTTAAATGCCCTTTGAGGGGATGCATCTAGTTTTAGTCATTTAGATTTATTCTGGGCATAATGCCACCCTTTGTGCGTACGGCACTTTGAGACATAAGCTTGAGGCATAAGCGTTTCTCTGTTTTCTCGTTGCGGTGCATGGAGACACCAGTGCGGCTGGGTCCAACAGAAGCCTGCACGAAGCATTTATATGCTATGGCGGCGGTTTGTTTCTGTAACAATGTGTTTCATATGACGAGACTCCCAATCTCATCAGTCAGCATATACGACATGCTTCAGATTGCATGTGGCATGTTATGTAAATACACTACATGAATTCGTCCGTCTTTGCTTCCCACCTTTGTTTCCTCATTAGTATTCACGTTTTGTTAATGCAGAACCCAGGCACTTCGATATCTGTCTAACTCATATTTTAGCCACGCCTGTTTTTCTTGTTTCATGCGCTGAGGAGCGACTATCTAGATTTGTAACTGTCATTCCTTTCAAGGGGACGAACCAAGTGCGTTTACCTGAAGCCCGCATGCAAGCAGAGCCGTCAGCATTACAACAACTGACAGAATGCACGGGCCCAAAACACGTGGAAAGTAAACCGCTTTGAAATTCCCTACAAGCTTGAGCGAACACTGTGATATTGTAAAATACAGAGAGACAATCGCCGAGATCAGAAGCCTTTGTTGTCGATGCAACGGCGAACAGAGCGAACGGAGGCAACTCTCTATCTCGGAAGAAAACTCAGTTCATTTCCCCTGATCGCCCAAGGCGTGACTTTCGTCATCTCTCAGCGAAAACAACACTTTTCGCGTATAAATACTCCATCCCTTAAAATCAGTTATCTAGTCGCTTCAGGAAACTTTTGAAATATCTAGCTCGACATCATAAAGTCTTTGTACAAAGTGGATTACTTAGATTTCGTGGAGATAGTTTCATTTTTCTGTTTTGCGGTAAATATATATATACTAGCATTTAAGTGATTTAATGTGTTAAAGCTCTTCATTATATTTCACTGGGATTTTCTGTGTTAATCGACTAGCGTATTAAATAACATATAGCTAATTTTCCAGCTGTAACGAAAATTTAATTATTCGCTATCACACAGAAAGAGATGTTTTAATTGACTAGTAAATGCACTAGGCGACTGGCTACTGACGGAATATATACTGAAGCACATTAAAAACGCACCACTATTATATATACTGATGCCGAGAAGCTGGAAAAAAAAGGTGTGGAAATGGATTTTCCCCGTGTTTGTCATGAGGTAGAGAGCGAATGGCTGCTGGAATGGAAAGTGCATGATTCAACCCACGGGTTTGTGTACATACTACATGAAAACAATGAAAGTTACACGTGCAACACGATTCCCAACAGCTATGACCCTGAAAATGTGTACGCGTTGTGGCAGTATACTCGGTATAAAAATGCCGTTGAGACAAAACACCCAGTACATGTGCTTGAAATGCCACGACTATCTGAAAACGACCACCAACGAGCCATTGGTATGTTGGAGACCGGAATGAGCTCGAGGGCCATTGCCAGAAGGATGAATTGCCACCACAGCACTATTGTACGTCTCAATGAACGTTACGGAACCACTGGCAGTGCCCGGGATAGACTTCGGAGTGGCCAACCACCATTTACTACCCCTGCGCAAGATTGTCATATTGTGCTGAGTCACCTAAGGAATTGTTCTCTCCCGGCAAGTCAAACAGCAAAAGCAATAGTGGGTAGACGTGGGCAAGTCTCTCGAATGACAGTCATATGATGACTCAGAGATACAGGCCTTACTGCAAGACGACCTTATGTTGGGCCAAACTTGACTCACAGACATCGTCAGCAGCGCCTGCAATGGGCAGAGCAACATGTCTGATGGACTAGACTGCAGTGGAATGCTGTCCTATTCACAGACGAGAGCAGATTCAACATAACCTTTGCTGATGGACGTATGCGGATTTGGCGACGGTGTGGAGAGCGCTTTGCAGATTGCTGTGTTCGTCAGCACAACCGATTTGGAGGTGGCAGTATTCACATTTGGGGAGGATTCAGTTTTCACCATCGCTTGCCTCTTCACGTCTTCTGTGGAAATGTTAATGCTGTGACATATCGAGATGAGGTTCTGGATGCATTGGTTGCTCCTGCGTTCACAAATTATCCAGACTTGCAGCTTCTCCAGCAGGATAACGCACGTGCGCACACCGCATGCATTACGCAGCAATATCTACAGCAGCAGAACATTGTGACAATTGATTAGCCTGCCCTATCACCAGACATGTCCCCTATAAAACATCTGTGGGACGAGCTTGGACGCAGAGTCTACAGGCAAGGTTCTCCAGCTAATCTGCAACAGCTCGAAGCTGCTCTTACACGTGAATGGGACTTGATTCCCCGGAATTTCTTTCAGAGACTTGTGCGTTCCATGCGGAGCCGCTGCCAAGCTTGTTTGCAAGCACACGGTGGACATACCAGATACTGAGGATAGTGTGAATAAATTATTTTATTGGTTGCATTTTTGGTTTTCTCCCTTGCCTGCACAGAATGCAATGAATTTCATTACAATCAAATGCACAAATTAATGACCAGCATGGATTCATAGGAAAATGAATAAAGATTCCAAATATGTAAACTTATAAACACTTATATTTACATTTCACACTCTGTTCCTGGATTATACAGGTGGTGCGTTTTTAATGTGCTTCAGTATATATTTATTTCTAATTCGTCATGTGTAATTTTATAAATGACTAGCGCTTATTTCACGTGTTAAAAACGATAAGAGAAGCTAGACACTTGTGGTTTCTAATCTACATTAATAACAGAATGAATAAAAGATTTTACCTTTACGCGTGTTAGGATAGAATACTGATATTATGGTTAAATGTTTGTATTTCTTCCTAAATCTAGTACTGATCTCAAACCAGCCTACCAGCGGCCTAAACCTGAGCAGCGGTCTAAGTCTAAATCAAACAGTACCAAAAACATTCTTATGTAATATTGTGTCTTCGAGGTTGACCTGTTCGGTCCTCTTGTTTCATCCAGTGTGAGAGAGAGAGAGAGAGAGAGAGAGAGAGAGGGGAGAGAGAGAGAGAGTACGAACATATGAACAATAAGAATAACGATAACTGGACCTATAGCTACCTAGATTTTTTTTCATTTCCATTATATTCAGCCCGCTGTGGCGAAATATCAAAACATAACATTATCCCGACTACTGACCACTGTGTTGTGGCGAGGATTTATCCAGAAAGATTTACCCGCCAGACATTCTCTTTAACTATTGGAAGTACTAACTGCTGTACACTGTGAACACTAGATCTTGGAAATTATTGTGATACCTGAACTAATTGACGTGACATTAAAATATCCAATTATCACCACCAAAGTAAGCGTTCCCCAATTAGGAGGATTAGTTATTCGTGGAGGAACTGAGGCTCACTTCGGCGAAACACAACACTGGATTTTGTTACTTGTATCATGGAGATATGTTCAAAATGTTGTTAAACAACTAGTAGGTAAGCGAGATTGAATGTGGCCACAGATTGACAGGAGTATGAATCAGAGGAGTGAATAAGTCTATTTGTATACTCATTGTAAGCACTTCTTGATTTGTTCGCAAAACTGTTATCTTTTTCAGGGATAGATTAACTAGGAACTCTGTTCTCTACGTTATCGTCTACTTTCTATACCATAGCGCAAATCTTTTGACTTTTTGGGGTTACTAACTTTCTTGCGGGATCTTGTCTCAACAGAGGGGATTGCACTTATGGGTTTATGTTTTCAAATTCTGTAACCTATGATTTCTTTTTTAATTGATATATGTTGGAAAAAAAAAAAAAAAAAAAAAAAAAAAAAAAAAAAAAAAAAACAAAAAAAAAAAAAAAAAAAAAAAAAAAAAAAAAAAAAAAAAAAAAAAAAAAAAAAAAAAAAAAAAAAAAAAAAAAAAAAAAAAAAAAAAAAAAAAAAAAAAAAAAAAAAAAAAACACAAAAAAAAAAAATGTTGTGAAGAGTTTTATATGAAAATAAACTTTAACAAAACTTAATTACTTGTGTTGGTCAGCTCAGCCCATTATCCATACTCCATTTACTATAGTTTCACGTTTGTGCGTCTAGTTGTCGTCACTTATGTGTGTGTGTGTGTATATGTGAGTGGTTAATAGTATATATGTTAATATGTACTGAAAGTAGAATTGTCTGATAACAAATTACAGTCGTAAAGATAGGCTGGACTAGAGTATCTTCTCAATCCAGGGACACATTCTACCTTTAAACTATTCACTCGTGAAATCTATTTCTTTACCTTATCTCTCACTGAGTTACCACTTTTTCAGTTCTATTCAGACGGGACCAGAATCTATCTTAAATACCTATCCAAATTTACGACAGTGCAGGAACGAATATTGAATATTGATCAGTTGCGAGGTGGTAGTTTATTCTCATTATTGAGAGTATTATTTGTACATATCGTTTAATAGTATGTTATGTCCATTTTATTATTATTTAATTATTGTTATGTGTATGGTAGTTTATGAGAGCACGTGGGTTCACATGGGAATAAATTATGTCTCTTCTCGCTCCTTATGGAGCATGGGGCCACCAATGTGGCTGGCCTCCGCATGAAGCGTCCCCCCCCCCCACAAAGCATTCATATGCTCTTGCGGTAGTGGTTTCGGTAGCAATACGTGTTACATGGTGAGATTGCCTGCACAACACCATACTAGTCTCATTGGACGATACGCATTAGTGTGTGTGTGTGTGTGTGTGTGTGTGTGTGTGTGTGTGTGTGTGTGTGTGTGTGTGTGTGTGTTTGTGATAGTTGAATGTTGCAGGTGGCGTGGAAGAGCAGGCTGTTTGGCAGGTGAGAGCATGGTGTTTCTCATTATTTAACTATTATGATTTTAACTAGTTGGGATTTTGTTTGCGTTTCAGGTTAGCTATTGAGCACTGGCTGTGTGTTTGTTTAGCGTTCGTTTAGTTGCTTTTTGTCACTGAGAGGATTGTATAAATAAATACGGCCCCTGCCTTAGAATCAGAGTTTTATTGTTGTTCGGGTCGGGTGCGAGTGTGCAAGAAAGTGATCACATATCACAACACATCATCATTTCTCGCCACCCTATCACACATACACACACACACATATATATATATATATATATGTATATATATATATATATATATATATATATATATATATATATATATATATATATATATATATATATATATATATATATATATATTTCATGACTACGTTTAGACATAGCAATTTTCTCAAACTATGTTGAGACAAAATAATCTTCCAGACCATGATGAGAATACAGCATTGGTAAAATAACAACCATATCAAACTCATGCAACACACGCTCACATCATTGTCGTACTGTCATGTCTGACATAATGTCATCTGTGTAACAATGTCATTTATGACATCTATGTTATATGTTTTTTTTTATATTCACACATCTGTTTTAGACCAGCAGCATTCATCAATAATTGTGAGTACTAATTTTTAAAAAAAATTCATCAGCTCACAAAAAAATAGAAAAAAACTCAGTATTTTTATAAAGTGTGTCATATGTAACTGGCATCTGTCATATCCACGTGTTTCTGTCTTAGCCAGGGAAGCCGTGCGAACTCAGACACTAGTTCTGTAACTTGATATCAGTTACGAATAAAGACTGCAGATAGATCACTACTGCGCTATCTGTCTGCCAGAAACAGTCAATGCATCATTATTGTATGGCTTCACTGTTATTTTCTACTAGCTGCATGAGTGTTTCCTTTGGTTAGAATAAATTACATAATTCCTTCTACAAACTAAACCATTACCTTTGTTTCGTTAATAAAGTCGGAGAAAATAGCAATGTTTTGTTCACTTGTTTAAGGTGTAATGAGTTTCTCAATTTTCAATCAGTTTTGGCGGGGAAAAGAGACGTGGGATGTAATAACGGTTGTTCGAAGTAGGATCATAATAAATCTTTTGTATTCACCTAGAACCAGGTGACCTCCCTTTAAAGGGATTGTCCAATTTCTCGCTGTAGAATCCCTTTCCTTCATTGAATGTAAAAAGAAAGAACTTATTTGTGTCTTTAATTTTCGTCATCAGTTTCTGAGTACAGGAATTCTGAGTACTTTTCTTTGGCTTCTAAGTTTAACAAAATGAAGATCTTATCCTAATTAGCAGTAAGGCAGAGAGAAAGATCATCCCAAGACACGGTACCCTCAAAATTGTGGGGTGCTAAGTTATTTTATATTTATAGAGAGTAGTTAAATGTTTGAGATCCTCACATGCACGTCTAGTATTTTGTAGACGCACATTTGAGCGCATCTAGGATAATTGTATGATATATTATTTGCGTACGATCGTGCACCATTATTAAACGGGTATGGCGCGGTATGTCGCGGTGATTTGTTGCTATACGGGCAACGTACTTGAGGCAGATCCAGATGACTAGCGTCGGGTATAGACGTGTTTGATTATGGTGTTCTTACCCAAGTCAAGGGAAGACACGAATATGTAGCCATTATGATCATCTGAAAGATGGATACACTCTTCTTGAGGGAGCTATGCCAAGAAGCTTGTAATTTGAATATTTAGCCAGAAACGGCTCATTTTAAGTATCTTGCCTCCGATACTTGGTCTCCTGTAACGTTATGGCAGAGCTTCAACTTGACCAGATATGTCAAGTTGCTAGTGCGTCCCACTAACGCTAGGAGCTGGTTGAAGCGTAAAGGAATATAGATAACTACGTAAAGAATATTAACATGGTCACTTCGTCAGAAACATATATACTACCAATCCGTTAACCTTGATGTGGTTAACGGTTAGTGCAGTCAGTCAACGCCTTTGGTGAATGTAATCTTGCTATGTACATTTGTGCCATGTCTACGCTATTGAAGATGTTCTGAATTACTGTTATAAGTCTCGTCAAGAATAAAATATGTTATCGTCCATAACTCTTCCAACGAGTGCAGAGTTTATACGTTACCAGTTGGTCATGCTGTGTTGACCCATTCAGAGTTACGGGGTTCCATCATTATTATTCAGATCATCAACATACGCCAAAGTTAAACGGCCCACATCATATTCGAATTACAAAGAAATGCGTCGGCCACATGTTGTAAGCCCGACAGCCCTGACAACATCATTGTCAATCCAGAAAACGAAAACATACCGGTAACATGGGGTAAACGAACATTTACCCTGTCGTTTATCGTTGTCCTATGCGGTCCGTCTCATTTTCTTATTCCAAGAATGCAGAAATGAATCGAAGAGGATAGTTCTACAATATGTCCTTAGACTTGGCTATCTGAGCGAGATAAAACATCAAGGCATCTATTAGACTTAACTATCTGAGCGAGCTAGAACATCGGAGACATCTATTATACTTAACTATCTGAGCGAGCTAAAACATCGGAGACATCTATTATACTTAACTATCTGAGCGAGCTAAAAGATCGTGGCATCTATTAGATGTGACTATCTGAGCGAGCTAAAACATCGAGGCATCTATTAGATTTGACTATCTGAGCGAGCTAAAACATCCAGGCATCTATTATTTTTGATTATCTGAGCGAGCTAAAACATCGGAGACCTATTATACTTAATTTTGTGAGCGGGCTAAACCCTCAGAGGTATCTATTAGACTTTACTATCTGAGCGAGTTTAAACATCGATTCTACATCTTTTAGAGTTGTTTCTTCAAGTTCAAACGTGTTATCATTTCTTCCATTATTTTTGTCTTTTTCCTGTGTATTTTCAGACCCACATGTGCCTCTCATAGAGAATTTTCATTTTGTCTTGCATCTGATTATGGTTACGAGACAGAATAGCCAAGTCATCTGCAAAATCTAGATTATCAAGCTGTTTAGTCAGATTCCACTGGATTCCATTTCTGTTGTGTGATGTAGATGTTTTCATAACCCAATTTATGCCTAGTAAGAAAAGAAACGGAGCCGAAAGGTATCCCTGTCGCACTCCCATTCTTATCTCCAACGGTTCTATAAGTTGTCCTACATGTCATGTCGTCATAAGTCTTCTTTATTAAGTTTATGATCTTCATGGAAACTCATAATGCCTCACCAATTTCCAAAGTGATTCTCTGTCTACATTGTTAAATGCCTTTTCATAGTCCACGAATCCGATGTATCGCGGTGAATTCCATTCCAGACTTTGTTCAACTATTATTCTCAATGTGGCTATCTGGTCTGTACAGGATCTGCTTTGTTAAATACCTGCTTGTTCACCTCTCAGTTGCTTGTCTATGGACTCTTGGATGATTCTGTTTAATACTTTTCTTGGCACTGATAGTAACATTATTCCTCTATAATTTGAGCACTTTTGTAAATTTCCCTTCTTAAGTAACTTGACCAGATAACCTTCCTTCCATTCTGCGGGTATGTCTTCTCTCTCCCAGACTTTACCAAGTACTTTGTATTAAACCTCTGTAGAGGTATCAATATCTGTTTTGATGGCCTCTGCTAGAAAGCAATCAGGACCCGCTGCGTTTCCATCTTCCAGAAGCTTTATAGCTTTCTTTATTTCTTTTCTACTTGGTCGTTCACAGTTGATTTGTAGCTACTCGTTGCTGGCTGGATGTCTGAAGGATTTGTTGGAGCTGGTCTGTTCTTCAAAATGTTCTGTCCATCTCTTCATTTGTTCTTTATATTACTAAGCAATTTTCCATTTTTATCTTTGATGAGGCCATTTGCTTGCATATATTTCCCTGTTAGATTCTTTGTGTTGTTGTAGGGGTCACATATTTCCTTTGGTTGCAGCTTCCTCTACTTCCCTTGCCAGCTCTTCAATATACTTTCTCTTGTCTCATTTGATGTTTATTCTTACTTCTTCGTTTGCTTCTATGTACACTTCATGAGCCTTGGCTTTTGGAGCTTCTGGTTTTGCTTCTGTTTAAATCTGCTTTCTTGTTTTTCCTGCCTTCTATCTTATTTACGGTTTCTGTTATTATCCACGCTTTGTGCTGATGTTCTCTTTTTCTCAGTACTTCTTTACATGTCTCGTTCCATATATTTTTGTCTTGTTGCCAGTGGTCTTCCGTATCTGTTTTATCTTCCAGCTTTTGGAGTACTTGGTATTTGTTGGATGCTGTGACTGAATTTTTTTTTTCTCATTTCCAATTTTTGTTAGAAATCCCATTGTGACGGTATTGCCTCCACTGCTATGCAGTAGTGGTCCAACACTGGCCAAAACTCAAGAGTATCTAATATGGGCTTCAAAGGTATCTACCTTCGCACAAGATTACTCTTGGCAGAGATGTAGATAGAAGAAACAAAACGCTTCTATCTACAGGGAGTCTTTACAAGATATTCAGATAAGCGAAAACATTGCTGCTTTTGCTGAGCACGTTAATTCTAGAATCTGCCGACAACTTCTGTGAAGGAATTAAGCACTTATTAATTTCAGCTCTTTTAAGCCCCCACTACTGATTTACTCAGTGGAATTCTTACTATTCTGATACAGCTCTGTTTAGAGTGTTTGTAGTAAATTGACTTGGACATCCACTAGCGATTTTCACTTTTTTAAAATCACATAGTAATACACATTTATATGTTAGTTCACATGTTAGTAATATAAAATGTAAAATGACAACTTACGCCAATCCTGGCTCACAGACGTTTTGCTCAGATGAATAAAAGAGACTTGAATCGGCCTCTTACATGCGTCTGGGGTGTCGTTAATTTAATACATTCCCTCTCTGACTTTGTGTGTGGTCCTTCAGTTTCCTCAGTCCCGGTTTCCCTATTTAATATGAAAGAGATTTCCTGGGCTATGAAAGTCCGTCCCAAAATTCTCCATTAAAAGATGTCCGGTATGTTAAGAAGGAATTCTGATTTCTAGGCTTCACTTCCAGCAAGGTCTGGGATCCTGGCAAGTGATCTTCACAGTGGAATAACACTGAAACGTGTCACTTTATATTCCCGGTCTCCCACGCATCTGTTTCTTATGGAGTTAAAAAAAACGCTACAATCATTTTCAAACAGGCGGGTGAAGGGTGTGGTACTTTCAAAATATTCCACGTGAAATAAGGCGAGTACAGCAAAAGGTTACGTATTACTATATATGGCAATACGATATACGATGCCTTGCGTACAGACTCGCGAACATATCGTTAACCTCATATGACAACGTGTTCCAAAAGTAACAATTCATTACTTTATCAGAAAGTAATCTCTTATCTGTGTACGTCCATCAGTTGTCTCCCCGTATTCCAATCTTTGGTGATGCGCGCACCCGTCTTATCGTGATTAGGCAGAAAGCGCTGAACGATGTACGTGTTTTCACATCAACACATCCAGGAAAAAACGGATAGGCTTAATACGTATAGCCAGCAGGTGGGCTTGAACATCAATTTAAAGAAGTCAGAGGTCATGACGCTCAATGTGAGCAACCCTGCGCCCATATCAGTAAGGAATCAGCTACTGGTACAGACAGACACCTTCACATACCTAGGATGCATAGTAACACCAGTCGGCGGGGCAGGCAAAGACATAAACATCAGAATGAATAAGGCAAGAACAGCCTTTTTTAGTCTAAACAACATCTGGAAGTACTCTCAATATAGCACAAGCACAAAATTAAAATTATATCAGAGCTGTGTGCTCTCTGTGCTTCTCTATGGTGCGGAATACTGGAGAGTTACAGAGAAGGAAATGTCGAAATTGTCCTCTTTTCACACAACATGCCTAAGAAAAATTCACCGCATCTTTTGGCCGAATACCATCACCAACCAAGATCTGCTTACTCGGAGCAAGCAGGAGGACATGCACACCATCATAGCTGGCAGACGCTGGAGCTGGGTTGGCCATGTCCTCAGAAGAGTCCCCTATGCCATCACAAGAACAGCTATGCTTTGGACCCCTGAAGGAAAACGAAAGAGAGGCCGACCAAAAACAACCTGGCGGAGGACTGTGGAGGCTGAGATGCAAAGAATGAACCATAGTTGGGGCACTGTACGAATGATGGCCACCGATCGAGCAAAGTGGAATCAATTTGTTGTTGCCCTACAAGACGCCACTAGGCGTGATGGGCACTAACTGCTTTGACGGTTGGTGGTTAAGGATCTAAGAAGAAAGAAGATGTACGTGTTAATCTGCCAAGTCCAAGCTGTGGTACAAATGAATTTTACCAACCTGCCTCTCGTAATATTATCTCTACCTCCCCCTGCAAATGTGAGGTGTTTATCATCCGCAAGGAGTGTCATATAACAGACAAAACACAATATACTGAAAGTAGTGAAAGAATACTTGAAAATATTATTTATCTGCTACATAGTATAGAAAGAAAGTGCGACAATTGAAAGCACGCAATAAAATCAGTACCACAATTGCACCGATTACTGCCGGAGTGAAACAGAGATCGAGAGGTTGGAACCATTCTGTCACACCCCTATTATACTATTGTCTATAGCTATATACTGTTGTAAATTTCTTGAGTTTTAATTTTGTTTTGGCTAACAGAAGATGGTGATCTGATACAACATCTGCTCCTCTATATACCTTTACGTGATGTAATGATGACTTAAACTTTTTATTTATGCAAATGTGATCAATCCGATTCTCAGTTCTGTGGTCCATGTTGCTTTATGTATTCTTTTATGTGGAAATATGCTTCCTCCTATAGTTAGTTGATTTGAAGCACAGAAGTTTGTTAATAAGTTTCCCATTTTCGTTCATCATACCTAATCAATATTTTCTCATGATTTCTTCAAAATCGGTGTTGTCTGTTCCTATTTTTGCGTTTAGGTCCCCCATCAAAATAGTGATGTCATTTCTTCTCTTTATCCGGGACTACATTTCGTAGTCTGGTATAAAATTCTTCTTTCACAGATTCTTCTTTATAATTGATTGATGCATATAACACTGGATGATGTTTATATTTATTGTCTTTTAGGCTATTTTAAACACTACTATTATAATTAGGGGTCTCCTTGCTTCCCAGTCTATACGTGCTTTCTGTGCTTCCCTAGACAGCATTAGAGCCACCCTTTCACTGTAGTGGGACTGTCACGAGATGGATTTGGAGCGACGCCTTCTCGATCTCTCTTTCACTCCAGCAGTACTCATTTTAAATTGTTATACTGACTAATTGCGTGCTTTCCGATGGTCAGTACTTTTTTCTTTCTCCGATATGTAGCAGATATTTTGTATTTTCATTCTTACATTCCTTTTAGTAATAATTCGTCTTGTCTGTTTACCTGCCCATCCCTGCTGAGAGAGTAGACAGGTGATGCAATACTAAACGGCACTTTGGTACTTACTCGTGTACCAAACCTTGGCCACGACAGATTAACACTAAAATCGTCTCAGCGTAATTGTTTAATCGCTGATAAGGCCAGGGTGCGTCTTAGTCAAAGTGGTAAAGGGACGGGTTTTGTGTGCTCAAGCAACAGATAACAAGATTACTCGTCTGTGAGACACCTTATGGACAGATATAAATGACATAATCGTTTCCTGTCCGACGTGCACGAAGACATTTCTTTATATGAAAGTAATAAGTTGTTACATCTGACACACACTGCCGAATGAGTTTACCGATGTGTTGGTGAGTTTGCTGCCAGGCAATCTGATATTTTATTACCATATATGGGAGAGGTGACCTCTGCATCATGCACAGAATTTTTCCATGTCGGACATAATTTTAAATTTCCCCACAAGACACGCAAGTTTGAAAACGATTGGCGCTTTCTTAGCTTCGTAACAAAACAAAAGTGGGAGCAGACTTGCAATATAATCTGACAATTTTTGCAAGTATAGTTCACTGTGAAGAGCTCTTGCCAAGACGACACAACCAGACCTTGCGAGAGTTAGAATCAGACTTCCACGTTATCAAACCGGACATTTTATTGGAGCATTTAAAAGGACTTACAAAGCAGCCAATGAAAACTCTATCAATTTAACAAGGAAACCGGGACTGAGGAAACTGAAACACACGGAGTCATAGAGGGAATTATCTTGTAAAAGTAACGACCACAAAGAACACGGGTGAGAGGCAGATTCACGTGCCTTTATTCATATGAGCAAAAAGTATGAGAGCGAGGATTGGCGTAAGTTGTGCATTTTACATTTTATATTTTTTCATTACTAACATGTGAACTAATATGTATATATTGCCATGTGAATATTATTATGTGAAAATCGCTAGTGGATGTCCAAGTCATTTTAGGCTGGCAACCTCAGCGTATAGAATGATGATTTCATGAACCACCACTGCAAGGGTTGATGACTGCTTTATCACTAGTTTCCTGAAGAGAACTAAAAGTATAAATAGTCCCAAGTTCCATATGGAGCAGGGAGGGAAAGATGAAAGAAATGATGTACATTCTAAGTATAATATTTACATTTTCAAACCAGTGTAAATGTCTATGTTAACATATTCACTTTAAAATTAATGAAAGTTTCAAACTGTTCAACAAGTGTAGATATAAATGAAAACATATTCAATTTATATTGTCGACACTTTTCAATCAGTGGAGATGTAAATGTAAACATATTCTATCTGTATTATTAACTTTTTCATTTAAATGTAAAATAAAGATAAAGCTATTCAATTTAAATGTAAAGGAAGTTTTCTCTCGAGGGATTAAGTTAAATGTCATCGAGGGTAAATTCTGAGGTTGATGGGATGGTGGAATAGAGAGAAGGGGACCCATAACTCTGGGTAGAAAAACGCAATACGCAGGAGAGCGTTTTGTTTCTATTCTTTTACCATAGTTGTTGGTGGTACCAGTTGAGGGTACTATCTCTGGAACAAGAAGGGAACAGTGGCCTGAGCTATAAGACGAGAGACCAACTTTGTACACACTCCCTGACATTTCTGGGAACGTGCTGCGCCATAACAACCTTGACCAGCGACGAGCGTCATTGATTGACTAATCAAGAACCAAACCATCAGCGGAAGCAGAACCTTCTATTGACTGATAAGTTAAACGTTAAAGCTGCCACGTGAATTCCTTTATAAACTTTCATCCCATCACAACAGTGATGACAACTTTCTGTTAAATCATTATTAAATTTTTCTAACCTTTTGTTAAACCTAAATGATTATTAAATTTGTTATTTGTAATTATACAAATTTAACTTCGATTTAATTATTTTAAATGTATTGCAAGTCTGTCTCAGTCAATTTACTCAATATACTCTAAACATTGCTATACCGTATTAATAAGAATTTCACTGAGTAAATCAGGGTGGGGGCTTGACGAGCTGAAATTAATAATTGCTTAATTATTCATAAAAGCTGCGGACCGATATAAAGTTAACAATTGCCCTGCCAATGCAGCACTGTTCTTGACTTCGGAAATATGTTATGAATACTCCCTTAAGATAGAAGCATCATTTTTCTTCTATCTACCACTCCGCCAAGAGTAATCTTGTGCGAAGGTTGACACCTTTGAAGGCCCATATTAGATACTCTTGAGTTGTGACCAGTGTTGGACCACTACTGCAAAGCAGGGGAGGCAATCCGTGACAATTCCTCCTCATTTTCTGAGGATAACACCACTTTTCCTGTAGTCAATTTCTTCCTCTCTACGCCCTTCCACCTTGTCTCGCAGAGACCCAGGATATCAATCCTGTAATTCTACATTTCTGCTGTTATCTGTGCAGTTTTTCCTTGTTCATGTAGAGCGCATACTGGCATATTGATTCTGGAACAGATCCCAGCTCTGATGATTGAATCTTAGAGGAAGATGAGAGGACGTATTGTAAAACGTGGAAAATTGTGGATGGATATGACCACCCACACACAAAAATAATCGAAAATAGGAAGTTCGTCTTACTGGGACAAAAGATAAGGAAAATAACCAACGTTGCGGCTCTACGGCCTTCGTCAAGGAAAGGAAAGACAGTGAGAGCTAAGAAGACACATGAGAAAAATAATGAAATAAAAATGGGAACTATCAGGGAACTTGACTCCGACCTAGCGAATCCAGCGATTAGAAGCAGGAAATGGGATTGTAAGTCAAAACTGTGACATTATGATGGGGTAGTGACAACAATACATGTGAAGTAAGTGGATTGAGAATGTGTAGATCTTGTTGTATGTGCAGTCGTCTTTAGCATTGCCCTTATCGCTTTTTATAAAGTAAGCAGCCATCATGATCTTCGCAGGTCAACTCCATACACTTGATCATGTCAAACAAATCACTACAGAAAACATCGTAGCATGAGGACATGAATGTTTTAGTGCAGGCGACGTGCAAGGCTCCAGCAGTACTACATGCTCCATAAAGTGCGCAAAGGGAATAAATAAATAAGGATCTCCGGCTCAAATGTCATGGCTATTATATTGAATAGTTGTGAAATATGGACAACAGCAAAAATGTCATAATCATTATCATCATCGACGTTGTCGTTATTGTCACAAGATGGATTTTGGGGCGACCTCTTTCCGATCTCTCTTTCACTACGGCAGTAATCCGTTAATTTGTGTACTGATAATATTGCGATTATTTCCGGGTCACACCCTTTTCTTTCTCTGCTAGGCAGCAGATATTTGATATTGTCAAAACAGTTGACACTCCTTGTTGCTGTATACCTCACATTTGCTAGGAGAGGCACAGCTTTGCTGAGATTAAGCGCTGGTAAACCCATATTGGTCTGCTTAGTTTTCGTGTAGAGTTGTGTGCTTAAGCGAGAGATAACAAGAATACTCGTCTGTGCAACACATTTTGGACAGACACGTATGACATAATCGCTTCCTGTCCGACTTGTTATGACAAGATTACTTTCGATAAAATAGTAATTTGTTACATCTGAAACACATTGTCGTATGAGTTTACAGACATGTTGGTGAGTTCGCCTGCCAGGAATAGGATATTTTCATGCCATATACGGAAGACTTGACCCCTACCTTACGTTCAAAATCTTTCCATGTCAGGAATATTTTGAAATCGCCCTATCCCCACATGGCTGTTTGCGCCTTCTAAAAAGTCGCTACTTTAGTTTCGCGCCCTTTCTCCTGACCTAAAGGCAATAAATCTTGTTAACTGGCGAAAACGGGTCGTTAAAGCTGGCGGGAAATATCAGCTGACTTTGACGTGACAAAGAGTGAAATGTAAACCAGTTTAAGCGCATTCCTAATAATTGCAGGACTAAAGTAATTAGCTTGAAAATAACTTTCTGTAAAATACTATCGCTCTGTGGATGTTGGTTGCTTTTTTCGTATGTTTTGCTTTGTAGCAGCCGTTTCAAAACAGCATCATCATTTGAGGAAAATATTACCGAGGGTAATGGACTGTCTAATTAAATATCTTAAACTCTAAACAGCCTAGACAGTTTTAAATTATAAAAAAAATGTTGAGGAGAAATTAATGATTTTCTACACATAATTTCATCTTTGCATCTTTTTAATGTAGCAAAGTCAATTTCATAGGTCAGAGATGACAAAAACAGAAGCATTAAGGGGCATAAAAAATATTGACAAGAGAGATTGTTTGTTTGTTTGTTTGAATCCCTTGGCGCGAGTTATTCACTCTTTTGCCCTTTAGGGGACGTGTTAAATTTCAAGAATGGAGGTGAGGTGTGGGCAAACCCAAGGGAGCATCCCTAGACTCAGCGGTATGGTACAATTTTGGCGTGCCATACCAAGAGGTTTGACACTCTCAATTACTCCGAGACGAGACTGACACGAGCAATCGAGGTACGAGCAGCCAGACAGTAGTGTCTGGTGAAGCCACCGCCTCCACATGTCTGAAGGTGGGCTTTTCTTTTCTTGCTACCCCAGGGAGATCCTAGACTATAATGCACAGCGGTGAGTTTTACTCTCTGGAAAGGGGGTTCTACCAAGCTGGACAGGTTTGCGCGGGCAGGGGTCAGACGAAAGCAGACACCCTGGTCCTCCAGGACAAGAGGGCAAAAAGGGCGCCCGTGACAAGACGTATCGAGGTTAGCATAGTGCTGACACCCCTGAACTCCCGGCAATATCACACAGTCTCGAAAAAAATTAATTGAAGTTACGTCAAAATGAAATTATCAAGATAACAACATAAACAAACTTTGCTGCGGGAGCGGACATCCGGAGTCAAAGATGAGGCTCTGTACCTGACACTGACAAGAGAGATTAGACAGTGGTGACAAGAATGAAAGGAAGTCATCACCGGTGACATTGAGAACGGCGGCTTGCGTCCTGATTACCGCAAATGCCACATGAAGGTTCTACAAGAATTTGGATTATGGCAGAATGGTCCTCCAGGTTGGGGGTTTTTTACATATGAATGAGACGGGGAAACGATAACAAATAAAACAGGCTGCGGGACGGACATCCAAAGGCTGAGAAAAAGCTTCACTACATGGAACGGACGTTACCGCACATTCTAGGGATAAATGTCGACAATGAGAGACGGGTAAACTAAAACAGGTCACGGCATGAGACAGTTACACATTCTAGGCGAGAGCAGATGGACAGGGGCAGGAAAAGTTAAAACAGCAACAGGAGAAACAGTACTTTACTCTGGAAGAGAGGATAGACAGCACAACGAAGGCGTAGCCATTATTTTACAGAAAGGAATAGAAAGGACATTACTGGAATGGAAACCCATCAACAACAGACTGATAAGATTAAGATTGAGAGGTAGATTCACCAATACTACAATAATACAATGCTACGCACCAACGAATGACAGCGATGAAGAGGCCAAGGATGAATTCTATCAACAACTGCAGAAAGAAATGGAAGACACACCTAGATATGATCTTATTATAGTAATGGGAGACCTCAATGCGAAAGTTGGTACACACAATACATATAATGAAAGAGTAATGGGGAAATGCGGCAGTGGAACAGCAAACGAAAATGGGGATAAATTAATAAGTTTCTGTAGTATTAACAACCTGGTCATTGGAGGAACACTTTTCCCACATAAAGAAATTCACAAATTAACATGGGAATCACCAAATGGTCGGGACAGATACCAGATAGACCACATCATGATTAACGGTAGATGGTGACATGCATTACAAGATGTGAAGGTAAGAAGAGGTGCAGATGTGGGAAGTGATCACCATTTAGTAGTAGCAAAACTGAAAGTGAAACTAAGAAGGGCTGGACCAATTGTAACTACACAGAAAAGGTTTGACATCAGCAAATTGAAGGACCCCCTTATCAGAAAAGCTTTTGCGGCTGACATAAAGAAACGATATCAATTTGCCAAAAGTCAGGAAAAGACATTGACAGATGATATAGACCAGAAATTCAATTCCTTGTCCAGCTGACTGTACTGTTCGCTATATAATTGCTTTAACCTGGGGGACTTCGCTTCTGTTGTCTTTCTTTTCATTTACTTTATCATCATTATGGTGTTTAATGTTTCTGGTGTTATCCAGTCTTGCTTCTTCCTTTCCTGGAATCCCAAGCATGATTTGCTGCTTTCCTTATATATTGTTGAAACGGTGATGAATTTCTGATCTATATCATCAGTCAATGTCTTTTCCTGACTTTTGGCAAATCGATATCGTTTCTTTATGTCAGCCGCAAAAGCTTTTCTGGTAAGGGGGTCCTTTAATTTGTTGATGTCAAACCTTTTCTGTGTAGTTGCAGTTGGTCCAGCCCTTCTTAGTTTCACTTTCAATTTTGAAAACATATTCAATTTATATTGTGAACAATTTTCAATCAGTGGAAATGTAAATGTAAACATATCCTGTCTGTCCTATTAAAATTTTCATTTAAATGTAAAGAAAGTTTTCTCTCGCGGGATTAAAGTTAATTCTCATCGAGGGTAAATTCTGAGTAAATGGGATGGTGGAATAAGGAAGGGGACACATAAGTATGTGTCGGGAAACGCAATACTCAGTTTTCGTTTCTATTATTCTTTGTGCATAGTTGTTGGTGGTTACAAAGAGGGACACATTTTTTCGTCCAGCCCTTCTTAGTTTCTACTTTCCATAGTTTTGCTACTATCTCTGGAACATGGGGAACAGTCTTAAGCTTCCCAACTCTGTAGACTCTCCCTGACACTCCTACCTCCAGTGTAAAAAAAGAACCAACCCATCTTGTAAATGCAATATATAAGCTGCCACGTGTTTTAGAGAAAAAGTTCTATCCATCCTCCACACTTTCTGTTAAACTATTCAACTGATTAAGTGATTATTGAATCAAATATTAACTTCGGTATCTGTCACTCAGTCCAATTTATTAAACACACTCTAAACAGAGCTGATTCCTTAATTCTTCACAAAAGTGTTAATTAACGTGTGCAATTTCTTTATGTGGAGACAGAAGCGTCATTACCCTTCTTTTACAAATCTGCCAAGAGTAATCTTGTGCGAAGGTAGACCAGGTTGTTAATACTACAGAAACCGTCACAGTTAATAATTCGTTATCATATTTCCGCTCCTTTTGAGCTACGCTTCCCCCTCCTGCTGCGGTTGACCAGCGGTGGTTTCTGTAGCAATTAGTTTTTACATGATTCCAACCATACACTCATTCACAACACCTCATTAGTCGTCGCCTTGTAGGAGTCCGGTATTTTTTGTATTCATTCTTTCCCCCCCCCCCCCCCCCCCCCCCCTCCTTCCCGGAACTACACGGGACACCAGGAAGATAAAGACTGTCATAAATAGTTGATTGCTTGCACACTAGAAAGGTTAAAATGGTTTGACAAAATAGTCAATCTGGCACTGACCGACAGAAGTAGACCAGTAACGACAAACAAGATGTGAGAAGGTCTGGCATTGAGAAAAACCAGTTGATAGCTCTACAAGGTTGTCCCTGTTCCGTAACCCCCAGGATAAAATAAATAAGCGGAGGCCAAACACCACATGGAGAAGATAACTGGAGACAGACATGGAGGGGATAAAGAAAGATCTTTAAATAATGGAACACGACAGGAAGGCTGTGTTGAGTCTTCTTCCACATGGAGAAGATAACTGGATGTCGCGAGAGGTTCAGATGTTATTAAAAATAAGAAGCTATCCTGGACATAAAGGTGTATCATATGATACCAGGATAGTGCCAGATAAGAGTCTGGTCTTATCAGTAATACCCCCTTCTCTGAAGAGAGTAAGGGTGTATAGACACAAAGGTAGGGTCAAGCTATGTAAGTTCCCAGAGAAGATGGTGAGGTAATACTCTGAGTCCCTAACTGCTACCTCTCCTGATCCGCATCTGTGATTATTGTAGTTATTATTGTTTCTGACTCTGCTAGGGGAAATTATTTAATTAAAATTTACCAACATTGAATAAAAACTTAACTTACAGAATTTAAGTAAGTCTGCTGGTAAATATTTACAATTTATTTATACATTTTCTCATTTCTGTTTGAAAAGCATTAAAATCAAATATTCTACAAAAGTAAATAAATAAGAACAGTTCAACAAAAATGTCTTTCTCTTGTGTTAAGATGTCTATATCTTGGTAGACAGTCTAGCTTGCTTGATCTTTCACTGGAGAATTATTAGTGTTATCTTTACAATCTAATTGAGCTCTATACTGTTCTGTTCATCACGAACTGGATGCGTTTATTTTTTGGTGAGCCGGCATACGCTACACAGTTGCTTTGAGAGCAACTTAACTGAGTCACTGCAGATGGCTCCCTCTGATGCTGGATAGAATCTTCAGATGAAAAACTTTCCAACTGTTACACACGATATGTCTGGCCCTTTTCCATAGACTGGCACTGCATTCGTTGCAACTTCAGTAAGAGATGCCTCTTCTTATTTGTGGTAGGCTTTAGGTTAAAGGATTAAACCTGAAACGAAGTTAAACGCAATCCCTGTATTTGCCTATCAATATCCCTCTATGACACAGATGGGGACGATAGACAGTTTCAGACTAGCGTGCTAGCAGATGCACAAAGTATAGTATAGTTGCAACAATCATTTTAATTCAACGTGATCATAATTTTCTTCTACTTTCTTAATTATCATTCGTTTCCCATGATTCGCCTCCATACAATAATTTGGTTGCGAATAAAACTACTAAGTAATAGGTCAAATTATACAGTACTACAATCCCTTTCATCTTTCCTTATGTTCCTGGTAGGTGTCTCATTCCATTCAAGAAATACTTCTTCAAATACTTTATCAAACTTACAGTCGTACTTTGGCCATCATTCTCAATTTTTTAAATATTTTCCGAAGGCGGGCTTTGCCTCTAGAATTACACATGAGCCTGTAAGTTTCATCAGTACACACTGTCCATTCCGAACACATCTATACACGTCTTATCGCACAGATGGATTACTCAATTGAATTACATATAAATATATATATATATACACACACACACACACACATATATATATATATATATATATATATATATATATATATATATATATATATATAGTTTTGTTCTTACTCTCAGGCACACACAGACTAGCCCTTAATGGTTGGTTAAGGTCTGCTAACAGGTACAGAAGGCAAACACTTGCATTAACATATGCTCTTCTTTCCCCCGCTTTCTGTGTATTCAAATAATAGTGACTGACCCGAGTTTGTTAGGCCAGTCTATTTATAGTGTGACCTCGGACGTACGAGATTGGCATCCCAATAAATGTAATCACGATCAGAAAATATGGGTACCTTTTTGCCTATCGTTCAATGTAGGAAAACTACTTTTTAAATTATCTCCGTTATTCCTAATGCAATTTTATTCCCTCAAAGCTTAAATTATACTTGGGATTAGGCTTTATATATCTATGTAAAAATCTTTTAGTTTCCAAATTGCATTATATAGTATGCATAGTTTAAACTGCTAAATTTAGGACAACCTGAAGCTTCGAACACATTCAACCCAAGATTTCGCCCGTCCTATATTAGTATTACTAAAAGTTTTATTACTTACGGGTAGAGTAATATCCGTAATATTGTGTTGGTACCCTCTTTCAAGTGGTACTTCTTCTAAAATGCTGTAGTAAAATTCCGAAGTTAATCAGGTTACACAGATTGGGCCTTGCCATCTTTATTTTCCCAGCGGTAGTAAACACAGGACCAAGAAAACGTTTTCATTGGTTAGTGTATCATATCTTTCGACAATGTATGGCGCGCGGTATGGTCAGAATTATTTAGAATTCGTGATGTGAGACAGACGTCATTTTACGACACTGGAGACAGACATGAAGGGGATAAAAAAAGATCTTTAAGTGATGGAACAGGACAGGAAGGCTGTGTTGAGTCTTGTTCCACATGGAGCATGAGGGACATGGTGACACACATCATCATCACCCTTCAGCTCCCCAAGGAGCATAGACTTTCAACAAACTTATGCCGAGTCTTCCTGTCCTGTGCCATCATTAAAGATTTGTCTGTCTCCAGTTCTCTTCTCCATACGTTCATTGGTCTCCCTCTACTTCTCTTACCCCCGGCATTCCGAGATAAGGTATCCTGGTAACGCTATCAACAAGCTTCTTCCATGTCTATTATATCCATCTCCAACGTCTTCTTTTCATCTTTTGTTCCATTGGGACTAGACTGGTTCTTGTCGTGAGTTCTACATTAGTCACCTTGCCATACCACTTCAAGCCTTCTGTTTTACGTAAGCACCCATTTATAAAAGTCTGTAGCTTTTTGGTTGCTATTCTCTGTGTTTCAGCCATACAATAAAACTAACTTGATATTTGGGTTGAAAATTCTGATGTTACATGATGACAGTGATTAAGAAAATTCTGATTTTACATGATGACAGTGATTAAGAAAATTCTGATGTTACATGATGACAGTGATTAAGAAAATTCTGATGTTACATGATGACAGTGATTAAGAAAATTCTGATTTTACATGATGACAGTGATTAAGAAAATTCTGATGTTACATGATGACATTGATTAAGAAAATTCTGATGTTACATGATGACAGTGATTAAGAAAATTCTGATTTTACGTGATGACAGTGATTAAGAAAATTCGCAGTCGTATGCTTCACGGGGACTAAAAAAAGATTGTATCAGGATAAACTAGACTTATACCGTCAACCAAATACCAAAAGATACAGAGATTAACATTGTACGACAAGATCACCAATGTGGAACTGATTACAATAACCAGACTGTCAGTGGAGCAAGAGATGAGAAGACGATGGCGATGGATAGGACACACATTGTGGAAACTTTGGGTAGCATCACAAAGAAGTCCTTGTTCAGGAACCCCAGGAGAAGAGGGCAGGGGTAGACCAAGGACCACATGGAGAAGAGAATTGGAGATAGAAGCGAAAATGATGAGGAAGAGGTGGAAAGAGCTTGAGCTGATGGCACATGACAGGAGGACGGCATGCGTTTGTTGAAGGCCTATGCTCCTTGGGGAGCTAAAGGGTATTGATAGATTGATTGTTTGACTGATACCGTCAATTGGAAAGGACACCAGTGAAAGAGATATTTCTTGCTTCCGACTGAAATTATAATGTTGTCTCCTTTCTGAACGCAGACATGTACTACTGCTCAACGTATCCTGTACAGTTTGGAGGCCACATCACTTACAATTATTTGAATACAGGAACATGACAGATGACACTAGTATCTAGTTGTGTTTTGTCTGAGCGCCATCCCAATCAACGTCAACTAATCTTTTTTGCGTCGCAAATGGCATGAGACTGTGATCTTGTCTTAGGTTAAGTGCACATCAAAATATCTGTGGCGCCGCGATATGCCAATCATTACAAAATATTCATGTATGCGACAGAATGGTTTTAGGTGTCCGTATTTATGAATTATGCACGAGAGAAAAAACACAAATCAGTAGAAATGAGGGCAAGTTTAATATTGAAACATAATCACATAACAGCAGCGGTTGCAGTTATAAATATTTGTTCTCCGTGTATCAGGAAAATTAAAATTAAGTTGCTTAAGAAAGGTAAAAGTTGTTCAAGGAAATACAGACAATTAATCGGCGGGACACAATTAAATTATTAAGTCATAGAATTGTAAATCATAGTTGGTAGTCATAGACAGACAAACGAGCAGATAGGAAAAGTAAACAGATAGACAGAAAGATATATAGGTAGGTTAGTAGGTAGGTGGGAGCCGCGGTAGTGCAGTGGTTAGTGCACTGGCTTCCTAGCTCAGCGGTCCATGGTTCGATCCCCAAATGAGGTGGGATTTTTAGACCGCAAACGGCTCCGGAGTACACCCAGCCTCATGAATTGGGTACCAGAGCAACTTCTGGGAAGGTTAAGGCGGCCGGCGTGATGCTGACCACATCACCCCTAGTGTGTCGATGGTCAAGAAAATATGGGCCTAACACCATATTCCCAAAATGCCTCAATGGGTGTGTGTGATGAGTTACTGTTATTTTTATTTTCAACTCGCCCAATTTTTTTGGTTCCATTTAATTATTTTGGTTCTTTAATTATTCTTAGGCGTTCGAGTTCGTTATTTATTAATGCTGGGTTATTCTTTATGGCGTTAGGATTACTCAGACAACCTTCACCAACCCTTTTATTTGTGGGGATGGGAGAAATCCCCTACCCAGGTTGTAACGCGGACCAGTGATTCATTCTGGTAGATAGGAGGTAAGTAGCGTTATAAAAGATTACGTATAATTTCGGCGAGCGAGCAGAAATAATTTTGCAATTGCTCGGTTAACGATGAGTCAGAGGTTAAGATTATGTTATGATTGGTTGGGTTCGATTTAATTTATGTGCAGGTATCTTCTTCTTCTTCCTCGTTCGCCCTGAAAAGGACGGTGGTTGCGTTGTGTCTGTTTCCAACGTAGCTGTGATATCTGCACCTTTCGGCCGACACATCCGACTTCTGCACGGCATTTTTTAGGACCGGGTTTGCCTTCCCATTTCGGCAGCCAACAGCAGACTGTTTCAGGACCACACGTGGAGGTGGATGCGGTCTTGACCAGCTGGTTCGCTGGTCAGACGCAGGCATGCTACTCACCGGTCATTGCTGCGTCTTGAGGTCCCATGTGCAGGTATGATATTAGGTCAAAAGTTGGGCAAAAGCGGTTCATAGATATGCCATATATATATCTTATATATATATATATATATATATATATATATATATATATATATATATATATATATATATATATATATATATATATATATATATTGAGCGCCAACGTTAGTTAACGCTCACAAGTCCAATAATTTTGTGCCGTGAATAAGCGCCATTTCAGTCTGCCCAGTTCGTGGAAATTCTGTTAAGTTGGATATGTTCATAAATAAATAGTTGTGTAGGAAGTTTTATTCTATAAGAATTTAGCACGTTAGAGTAAGCTTTCTTCTGGGATTAAATTTAATTTTTATTAGTCAGGAGTTGCCATCAATTGCTGACTTATACAAAACTAGGGCCAGTGTAGTGTAAGTTTTGCTATAATTATACCATGTATAAGCTAGCAGTATCTATGGTTAGTGGCGGTTTTTGAGATAATTAACTGTATGAGGTTAGGTGCTAAGTTAGACGGGAGCTCTGTCTCATGTAATAACGAGGTCCGAGTAACCGCATTTGATTATGATAATTTGTAGTGAATATACGCGGGTGTGTTTTGTGTGTTAATACGTTGTGCTATTTGGGAATGTAGTCAGAAGACAAGGGTGAAGGGGGTTTAATATTAACATAGATGGTGTATGTACAAGTGTGTTAAATAATTTTGCTAATTTGATAACCTTCCCGGGGCAGTCTTTAATAAGAATAGGGCTGGACAATTATTCAGTACAGTAGGATATTGGCTTCAGAGAAGCAATGTTGTGGCGCCTGCCGCCGAGATCACGCACACAAAAGAATCAGGTCAGCCCGCGTCTGGGTTTAACGTAACAGACAGCGAGTAGTTTGTGCAGGAGAGATAGGACGGAGCTGTGATTTAGTCTGACACTCGAGCAGAAAGAAAACAGAGATGAGAGCTTTAGTGTAGGGGAGATGTATTAATTTAGGGGACATCAGGGTGTAGATGAATCTTGGGTGTTAATGTGTTATGTATTAGGTAAATTTGAAATGTTGTATAGATGTTGTTATTTTGTTTTACAGCGATTCACGGCGGGGAGGTTGTAGATAAACCTAAGCCTACAACGGACTTTGCCTTCTCGGGAGAGGGAGGCACGGGACATCAGTGTAATTGAAGAAAACTGGGTACGCGCTTTGTACCTGGCGCCCAGTTACGTCTGCAACACTGAGAGGAATTAGAAGTTCTCCTGACGTGAGGAAACCTATGCCTCAGCGGGGACTTGCCTCTAAATCGGAGCTCTTAGCTCGTAAAGGCCCAAAACCAAAGCAGGCTACGAAAAGTAACTCATCGGAGCCTCAGACGAAGACGATAGCGCCAGAAAGACACTGAACAGAAACAGAGGGGAGAGAGGGGAGTTTAGCGGTTTCCTCAGGAACAGAAGGGTTAGATAGAAATACTTAGAAGACAGCCTCTGAGGTAGTGCTGCAGCATCCATTAGCGTAGCCTTTCTTTGGGGTGTATTCGCTAGGTGTGCAGGACCGCCTAGAGCGCCTTTGAGACAGTGCAGTCATTTAGTTTATATATCTTCAGCGGGACAGTGTGTTTAGTTAGTAACAATAGTGTAATCAGGAGTGGTGGCTCTTACTTAGAGACCCTTGCCAAGTATAATTTGTTATCCTTAGTTGCTTTCGTGCAGATGTGAAAGAGAGCGTGGTAATTTATATTGTGTCTTTCACTTGATTTGTTCTTTTTTGTTTCCAGGTTGTGCGAACTCGCACGTTATTGATGTTCGCTGTGGTATCGATTTGTTCTTTAATAAACTATAAAATGTACACTGGATCAGTTTATCTTTCACTATACTGTACTTTCACTTACCAACATCATAGATATCATTGAAACACTATACAAGGACGCAAGCAGTGCTGTTTTTGCAAGCAATGACATTGGAGAATTTTTCAAAACAACTGTAGGAGTTTGTTAGGGATGTATCCTGTCCCCAGTGCTCTTTAATACACATCTAGAACATATTATGCAGGAGGCTCTCTACGATTATAAAACAACCATATCGATTGGAGGCCGACCTCTTTGCAATCTACGTTTTGTTGATGATATCGATCTTATAGCTGGAATAGAATCAGAACTTCAAGACCTTACCTCTAGACTGGAGAAAGTAACAAGAACGTATGGGATGGAAATTAATATAGAAAAAAGCAAGATAATTGTGAATAGCCATGAGAAACATGTTCCGACCAACATTACGTTAAATGGGCAAACGTTGGAAGAAGTTAACACCTTTAAATATCTGGGGTCCACTATATGTAGTGATGGAAGATCAATTAAAGAAATCAAGACAAGACTTGAGATAGCCTCAGCTGCCATGACAAGGCTGAATGTGATCTGGAAAAGTAACATCAGTTTTCCTGTGAAGATCAAATTATACAAATCACTTGTAATATCTATTCTCTTGTATGGGTGTGAGGGCTGGACACTCACTGCAGATACGGAGCGAAGGATTCAGGCTTTCGAGTATAAATATTATAGAAGAATTTTGCGCATTTGCTATAAAGAGCACAAAACAAATGTCTATGTTAGAGAAAAAATAAACACCTATGCAGGCCACCAAGAACCACTTTTGTCAGTAGTGAAACGTCAAAAGCTTGCCTGGTTTGGGCATGTAACTTGTCATAACTCCCTTTCGAAAACGATCCTCCAGGGAACAGTCGAAGGTAAACGGAGAAGAGGAAGGCAAAGAAAATCCTGGGCTGATAACATCAAAGAATGGGCAGGGCACGGTTTTTCCACACTTGTACGCATTGCTGAGGATAGAGAGCAGTGGAGGACCCTGTCTGCTGATGCTTCCTCCATGGTATCCCTACGACCCATGACGGGTTACGGGTTGAGATGATGATACTGTACTTGTATGCTTTGGCTGTATAGTGGTGTCTGTGGATAACTTAGTGTAACCGAATCTCCTTTCTGGTAGTCAGAAGTGGTGAGACATTAGCTAGTAAATAAGTCACAAGGGGGGAGGGAGAGTCAATCTAGGTTCTCACCCTTTAAGCTATTAGTCTCATCCTTCCACATTCACTGAAATTCTCATCTTAATCTATCTTCTCAGACTTTCCTCAAAACTGGTGTCTTGTCTCTGTACTCAGACAGACTCTAATTAAGCCACTCTGTGACAGTGTGTAACGGGATCCTTTTGGTAGGTAGGTGCGTGGGTGGGTGGGTTGATGGATGGATGGACTAATGGATGAACGGACGGACAGACAGAGGAACAGATAGACAGATAGATAGATAGATATAGATAGATACGTAGGTAGTACGTAGGTACATAGGTAAGTAGCTAGGTAGCTAGTTAGGTGGATATAGATAGACAGTCAGACAGACAGACAGATGGATGGATGGATGGATGGAAGGATGGATGGATGGATGGATAGATAGACAGACAGACAGACAGACAGACAGACAGACAGACAGACAGACAGACAGACAGACAGACAGACAGACAGACAGACAGACAGAGAGACAGATAGATAGATAGATAGATAGATAGATAGATAGATAGATAGATAGATAGATAGATAGATAGATAGATAGATAGATAGATAGATAGATAGATAGATAGATAGATAGATAGATAGATAGATAGATAGATAGATAGATAGATAGATAGATAGATAGATAGATAGATAGATAGATAGATAGATAGATAGATAGATAGATAGATAGATACGGCAGCGGAACAGCAAACGAAAATGGGGATAAATTAATAAGTTTCTGTAGTAGTAACAACCTGGTCATTGGAGGAACACTTTTCCCACATACAGAAATTCACAAATTAACATGGGAAGCACCAAATGGTTGGGACAGAAACCAGATAGACCACATCACGATTAACGGTAGATGGAGACATGCATTACAAGATGTGAAGGTAAGAAGAGAAGCAGATGTGGGAAGTGATCACCATTTAGTAGTAGCAATACTGAAAGTGAAAACTAAGAAGGGCTGCACTAACTGTAACTACACAGAAAAGGTTTGACATCAGCAAATTGAAGGACGCCCTTACCAGAAAAGCTTTTGCGGCTGATATAAAGAAACGAAATCAATTTGCCAAAAGTCAGGAAAAGACATTGACTGATGATATAGACCAGAATTTCAACACCATTTCAACAATATATAAGGAAAGCAGCAAATCCTGCTTGGGATTCCAGGAAAGGAAGAAGCAAGACTGGATAACACCAGAAACATTAAACACCATAACGATGAGAAAGGAAATGAAAAGAAAGAAAACAGAAGCGAAGTCCCCCAGGTTAAAGCAACTATATAGCGAACAGTACAGTCAGCTGGACAAGGAAGTTAAACGCCAAACCCGAGCCAACAAAAGGAATTTCCTAGACGATCTTGCAAGACAGGCAGAAGAGGCAGCACTGAGAAATGAACAAAGTACAGTATACAAAATTACTAAATTCATCAGCGGAAAACGAGGTGCAAACAATATTACATTAGTAAGAGATAAGCAAGGAAATCTCATCACAACAGAGGGACAGGAAACAAGATGGGCAGAGCACTTCAGAGAAACTCTGAACAAGGAACCACCAGAGACACAATTGAATGTTCCTGAGGCTGAAAACGATCTAGATGTAAATACAGACATTCCACTAAAAGAAGAAATCCTCACAGCAATCAAAGGGTTAAAGAACGGAAAAGCTCCTGGCCATGATAACTTAAATGCAGAGCTATTTAAGACAGACCCTGAGCTAGCAGCAGAACTATTAGAACCACTATTTGCACAAGTCTGGAAAACGGGGACAACACCATCAGAGTGGAACAAAGGAATAATTGTCAAATTGCCCAAGAAGGGAGATCTTGCAGACTGCAATAATTGGAGAGGAATCACTCTTCTCTCAGTTCCCAGCAAAATACTAGGCAGGATAATTATACAGAGAATTTCAAAGGCAGTAGACCACAAACTGAGGAAAGAACAAGCAGGATTTAGAAAGAACAGAAGATGTGTAGATCATATATTCACTCTCAGGAACATTATAGAGCAGTGCTCAGAATGGCAAAGACAGCTGTACATAAATTTCGTTGATTTTGAAAAGGCTTTTGACAGCATACATAGGGACAGTTTATGGAAAATACTGAGGGCTTATGGAATTTCAAGCTGCATAGTGTCAATCATAAAAAAGATTGTATGCCAACTTTACGTGTAGTGTTGGGCAGAGCAACCTAACCTTTGAGGTGAAGACAGGAGTACGACAGGGATGCCCCTTATCAACCACTCTATTTTTAACAGTCATAGATTGGGTGATGCGCCAGACAACAGAGGGCAGTCCAAGAGGAATAAAATGGACTACATTTTCTACACTGGAAGATCTGGAATATACAGATGACATTGCACTACTAGCACATGCACATCAACACATCCAGGAAAAAACGGATAGACTTAATAAGTTAAGCCAGCAGGTGGGCTTAAACATCAATTTAAAGAAGTCAGAGGTCATGACGCTCAATATGAGCAACCCTGAGCCCATATCAGTAAGGAATCAGCAACTGGTACAGACAGACACCTTCACATATCTAGGATGTATAGTAACACCAGACGGCGGGGCAGGCAAAGACATCAACATCAGAATGAATAAGGCAAGAACAGCCTTTTTTTTTAGCCTAAACAACATCTGGAAGTCCTCTCAATACAGCACAAGCACAAAATTAAGATTATATCAGAGCTGTGTGCTTTTTGTGCTTCTCTATGGTGCGGAATGCTGGAGAGTTACAGAGAAGGAAATGTCGAAATTGTCCTCTTTTCACACAACATGCCTAAGAAAAATTCACCGAATCTTTTGGCCGAATACCATCACCAACCAAGATCTGCTTACTCGGAGCAAGCAAGAGGAAATGCACACCATCATAGCTGACAGACGCTGGAGCTGGGTCGGCCATGTCTTCAGAAGAGACCCCGATGCCATCACAAGAACAGCTATGCTTTTGACCCCTGACGGAAAACGAAAGAGAGGCCGACCAAAAACAACCTGGCGGAGGACTGTGGAGGCTGAGATGCAAAGAATGAACCAGAGTTGGGGCACTGTACGAAGGTTGACCGCCGACCGAGCAAAGGGGAATCAATTTGTTGTTGCCCTACAAGACACCACTAGGCGTGATGGCCACTGACTGCTTTGACGGTCGGCGGCTAAGGATCAAAGAAGAAGAACGTAGGTAGTACGTAGGTAGGTAGGTAAGTAGCTAGGTAGCTAGTTAGGTGGACATAGATAGACAGGCAGACAGACAGACAGACAGACGGATGGATGGATGGATAGATAGATAGATAGATAGATAGATAGATAGATAGATAGATAGATAGATAGATAGATAGATAGATAGATAGATAGATAGATAGATAGATAGATAGATAGATAGATAGATAGATAGATAGATTAGATAGATAGATAGATAGATAGATAGATAGATAGATAGATAGATAGATAGATAGATAGATAGATAGATAGATAGATAGATAGATAGATAGATAGATAGATAGATAGATAGATAGATAGATAGATAGATAGAGTTAGATAGACAGAAAGATAGATAGATAGAATAGATAGATAGATAGATAGATAGATAGATAGATAGGTTTTCTGCAGCGAAAGAGGATGGTAAAGAAGAATAAAGAATTCGTGTGTAAGGTTGTCGTAGACCCTCTGTCCTAAGTTCACCACACGTTCCGCATATGTACGCTAGGGTAAGATTTGATAAACAATCTAGGTACATAAAAACTCTCTTGATGACAGGGTCACTTGAATTCATTACATAAAAATAATGTTGTCTACTAAGGGTAATTCCTATGCTTAAACCTACTAAATTCTCTACGTAAACCATTAACATTACTTCTCTCAATGTCGTTAGTATTTAGCAACCCCTTGAATACGAGGCCCAAGAAGACGTCTGGCCCAGCTTTGACTGAAGCCTAACGGTTTAGTTTTAAAATTTACTATACTCCCGCTATTTCTAATCCCCGCCCTCTACGGAGCAAATCAGGAGTCCTGCTCAGTTTAACGTGATCAATTTTAGTAAGGATTATCTTCCTATCGTACACAATTCAAGGTCCACCCACTTAGCGGTAAATCATTTCCTCGATATGGTACACTGATTTGTGCCCAAGGTGTGTTTCCTCTGGTGTCAGGGACAGCGCCAAGATGTCCTAAAACCCGAAGGATGTAATAAATATCTCTGCTCGTTTGTCTTCTTCACGTGACAAAGGTGTGTTTCGGGCATTTCCCGTATTCAAAAAACCCGTGGCGACAACTGGGGGTCAAGATTAGATAATAGGTAATAGGTGATCTGAATAGATAGATAGATTAATAGATAGTCAAAAGGTAGTCCCATATCAAATACTACCGTTGGGGAGAGGACACAAAAAATAAGTATGTTAGGGTAGACCTCAATTTTAAGACTAAAGCCATTCATTATCTAGGTCATGCATCGAGAAGTGGGTTTACATCAAAGGTGGTACCTGTAATAAAGCCTTCCTCGCAAAAACCTTTTATAAGGTAATTCCCTAACTCAAGGTAGTCCCCAGAAAACTACCGTTGTGAAGGTACAGATTTACAGCTGGATAGACTAGAGCATGTCGATACCGTGAATCTTTTTACTTTTCAAATGCTGTGTAACCCTAAGTATGGGAGCTCTAGAGTGAAAAGGCTGACTTTACTATAATATTGTAACATGTCAAATGTTTTATAGCACTAGGGAGGGACGTATGGAGTAATGTTATTGCCTTTACTATAATGTTGTAATTTGTCAAGTGTAGCTTATCAACAAGGGTGGGAATAGGGAGTAAAATTACTGCATTTACTATAATATTGTAACTCGTGAATTGTTGTAGAGCAATAGAGAGAGAAGTATGGAGTAAAATTGCTGCCTTTACTATATTGTAATTTATCAAATGTTGTGTATCACTATGGATTGAAATTCTGAAGTGAAATTACTGCCTTTCTTAGAACATTGTAATTTATTAAATTTTGTTGGGCACTTAGAAGGAAAGTTCTGGAGTGAAATTGCTGCCTTTCTCAGAATATTGAAACTTGAAAAATTGGCATTGCGGAGGGAAGTTGTGCAATGAAATGAATATTTATCCTAGTAAACAGAGTCTTCTTCTTTGATCCATAACTGCCAACTGAAAAAGCAGTCAGTGGCCATCACGCCTGGTGGTCTTGTAGGGCAGCAACAAATTGATTCCACATTGCTCGGTCGGCGGCCATCCTTCGTACAGTGCCCCAACTCTGCCGCCAAGTTGTTTTTGGTCAGCCTCTCTTTCGCTTTCCCTCGGGGATCCATAGCATAGCTGTTCTTGTAATGGTATCAGGGTCCCTGCTGAGGACGTGCCCAACCCAACTCCAACTTTCCTGCCGCATTCATAGTTCTGACGTTCCAAAATCCAATTCTGGTTTCGTGTTTTGCGGTCACCGCATCCGTTTTCACGCCAATGGCTTCCTTTCGGCTTTCACCACTGGCAGTCATACGAGCCTGAGACTCCGGATGTCCGTGCCGCATCAAAGTTTTTCCATTTGTTGCCGTTTCCGTAACATATGCGATTTTTTACATAGACAGAGGTGTCGGCCTTGGGCTAAAACCCCCAACCTGGAGGAATAGAGTACCAGCTTTTGTCTGGCCCCTACGCACGCAGACCAGTCCAGCTTGGTTGAACCTACCAGGAGTAAAACTCCCACTGGCATAGCTCTGAGGATTGTCAGGGTACACAAGCTGCCATACCGCTTCAAGGTGTAGGTACTATTGATGGCAGAGTAAACGGAGTACATGTTGATAATGATGACGAATATAAAACTGATACAATTTTGTATTGTCCGTGTAGGCCTAGATCTCCGAGGAGACAAAAAAAGAAAATGTTTACTTCTCCCGTTCATGTCGTAAGAGACGAGTAATATGAGGTTTATGTATGGGGCTGGCAACCTTATCATGCACAATAATGTACTACAAAAACTATCACCGCGGGAGCACATTCATGCTTTAGTGTTAGCTTCCTATAAGGACCTGCTGTAACTGTCGCTCTATGCTCCTAAGAAAGCGAAAATGGAAATTGTAATAATACTGATAATAGATTGTTATATCAGATTCCTGTCAAATTTGAGCTGGTAAAAACAGAACGGTAAAACTTTCCTCTTATCTCCATAGATTTCACCAAGATATCTTTCATGTTAATGTGTGAACCAGAAACTAGCGCCATCTGCAGAATAATCATTTTCATCTTCGTTTTCATTCCTTATGGAGCATAGAACCACCACTCTAGCTGATCACCTTATGGAGCATAGAACCATCACTCCAGCTGATCACCTTATGGAGCATAGAACCATCACTCCAGCTGATCACCTTATTGAGCATAGAACCATCACTCCAGCTGATCACCTTATGGAGCATGATCACCTTGATCACCCCCATGGAGCATAGAACCACCACTCCAGCTGATCACCTTATGGAGCATAGAACCACCACTCCAGCTGATCACCTTATGGAGCATAGAACCACCACTCCAGCTGATCACCTTATGGAGCATAGAACCACCACTCCAGCTGATCACCTTATGGAGCATAGAACCACCACTCCAGCTGATCACCTTATAGAGCATAGAACCACCACTCCAGCTGATCATCTTATGGAGTACAGAGCCACCACTACAGCTGATCCCCATACTTGAATCCTGTACGAAACATTCACATGTTCTTACAGCAGTGTATCTGTGGCAATTTGTTTCACATTTTCACAACCTCACATTAGTCTTATACGACATACTTGAGGAAGCAGTTAGCCCATTCTTTCTTTGTCACATCAGAGACCCTGGTGAGCCACGTGCGGCAATTTCTAAACTTGTGACTAGTAAATTTTCAAATATCTCTAACGTCGATATTTGTTGTTCTCATGGGGGAACACAATTTTTGAGACCAATTTGTGAAGACTGGCCATTCAGAATGTATGTTTCCTATGAGCCCGTAATCTCACAAAAGCGGAACGGGGAGACTTTTATTTTATTTCGACAGATTTTCCCAAAATTTCTATAATGCTATTGTGGCCAGCAATAGAGGTGGGCAAATCGACACACTCCGCTATTTCGAGACAGTCGGCTCAGTGATTTAAACTGTGTCGAAACAGTGTGTCGACACAACGGCACAACGGCACTATTGCCCATATCGGGGAGAAAGAAGTCTCTAATAGACAGTATACATTACTATACATGAACTGTTTTTACTTGCGCGATACTGTCGTGTGTGAAAATCTATGGCATTTCGTGTGACCACAATTCAATATTTTTACACAAGTCTTCATTATGATGAAATAAAACGGAGATATGATGATAGCTGCAGTATATGTGAAAATAATAAAAAACAACAATAATAATAACAGTAATAATAACACATGATATCAAACTAGAGTAAGCTAGTTTTGGTAGACAATGATTCAAATCCACACCGAGTACACAGACATCAGCAGAGCTAATAAAGTGTTCATTACATTTATACGAACACACGGATACTTTCAACTTTAACATAGTGCCTAAAACATTGACAACTGCAGCACTGACACAATTTCCAGTGTCTATAACTTCTCAGCAAAAATAATATCACTTGTAAAATCAAGTCACCATAACACATCTCTGAAAAATATGACATGTTTGATATTTCATACTAATGTTCCGAACGGTTGATTCAAATTTTACAAATACCCACGGAAGGTGAGACAGTGAGACAATGTGTCTCTGCAAAACAGCGAGGCAGACAGGAACTGAAACTGTGTCGAAACAACAAGCAGGCTTTGTGTCGAAACTTTCGGACTCGATGCTGTTTCGAAGCGTTGTTTCGACACATACACACAGTAGCCATCTCTAGCCAGCAAGTTGAGTTCAGTTAGCAAAACAGTGACCGTTTATAAAGATTTTCGTTGTTTTCAGAGAACTCTTTGCGTGTCTGAATGAATTAACAATACCCTAGCTATTTGATTTGTTGCGTAGCGGTTTGATCGCTTTGTTTTCCCTTTCTAACCCCGGTCGCGATCTCTGATTCCAATTTACCCTCGCGCCGGCGAGAAACTGTTAAACATGTAATAATAGTTCCGTTGTTTTACGATTCTGACCAGGAAGCCCGGGGACTGGGTATAGGTGAAAGTTTTGCTGCGGGCTCAAAGGGTTAACTCTACACAGCACTCAAACCATGTTAATATTCAACACTTAACGGGTGTTGTCGTAAACAGTTCACCCTTTACGGTGTAGACAGAACTTGTGACTTAATTATAAAGGAACAATCAGAATACTTGCGGTTAATATACTGTTGTACAGTATATAAATGAGGACAAACACCGTAAACAATGAATAAACTCGATGTGGGCTTGTGATAACTGAAAATAAAACAAAGAACATTAACTTTCATACAAACCGGAGACTGTCCCAAATTGCATATTGCATAAAATCATGTGACCTCTCAAATTAGCTTGTGTATAGTAGCCCATTTCAGTCATAACTGACTACAGGACTGAGGTGACAGCCCGCAGATGTTTTTTTTTCCTGTTCTTTTCTCGTCAGCTTGTTGTGAGAGCTTCTTTTCGTTTAATCTGAGGTGGCGCGGTGGGGAGCACGCCACCATTGCCAATTCATATTTATAGATAAGGCTTGCAATAACTGAAAACAAAACGAAGAGCAACAACTTTCAAACACACCGGAGACTGCCCTAAAATAGTTTCTATATTGCATAAAATCATGTGATCTCTAAAAATAGCTTGCGTAAAGCGGTATGTAAAAGTAGAAATGACGTAACTAGTGGAAACACTTTGAAAAAAAAATACGTTAGTGGTCGGCAACTGGGAGTAAATTATCGTGGTGGAGGTGAATCGTAAGTTCTTTAAGAGTATCGAGAAAATGTAGGTAGGTAGGTAGTCCCATAATAGATACTACCGTAAGGGAGTGAAGTGTTAGGGACTTCACTATACTAGGTACAGCGTCGAGAGGTGGGTTGACCAGTTCCCTTCTTCGCTGCCTTCTCCTTTCCTAGCTCAAGAGCAAAGTCAGGTACCCATTTACAGCTGGGTAGACTGCAGCGTGATTATACAGTGAATTGCACCTTAGCCGCAAGAGACCAGCACTCTAACCACTCTATCAATAGGACGCTCAAGAAAATATACCTGGGCAGTACCACTCTTTCGTTTTTTCCTAAAGGCTTGGCTGTTTCTTTAAAACCTTGATTGTTGCGTTACTCGGTCAACTTGAAAACATTAACCTACTTGTGAGAGGTGGGTTTTTCTGCACTAAAAGGTATTCCCATAGGAGAAATCGCCGTAGCGGAGTGAAGTGTTAGAGACTCCACCATAATACGACCAGTTTTTTTATGAGTTGGAGTGATCATTTCACCTCCTCGTTGCCTTCCTTAACTCAAAAGCAGAGACGGGTACTCATAATACTTCGTGTTCATCAGTACAACATGTAGTTCTTACTCGCCGGGGTTAAGACCATGCATCAAGTAGTTGTTACAGAGTATTGGTCAAACCTACTTGCCGACCACTAATATACTCAAGTAAACATCTTACTTTCTAATCTCACAATTATCAGTGTATGGTTTTATAAACAGGTATATATATATATATATATATATATATATATATATATATATATATATATATATATATTTTTATATATATATATATATATATATATATATATATATATATATATATATATATATATATATATATATATATATATATATATATATATATATATATATATATATATATATATATATATGTCGCGTGTTTGGGGTAAATCTAAACTCACAATGAAGACCAAAGCTGCGGTATATAATGCCTGCGTCACCAGCACACTCCTATATGGCAGCGAGACCTGGACGACCTATGCTAAGCAAGAAAGAAGGCTCAATACCCTCCATTTGCGGTGTCTACGCCGCATCCTCGGCATCTCGTGGAAAGATAAAGTGACAAATGTCGAGGTGTTGTCACGTGCTGGCCTTCAAAGTATGTATACGCTGCTTAGACAGCGCAGACTTCGCTGGCTTGGCCATGTTCGCCGCATGGAAGATGGTCGCATCCCAAAAGATATCTTCTACGGACAATTAGCAGATGGCAAGAGAACAGTTGGGCGACCACAGCTGAGGTTCAAAGATGTGTGCAAGAGAGATATGAGGGCACTGGACATGGATCCAGCAACATGGGAGGATGAAGCTGCCGATCGCACTAAGTAAAAGGTAAAGGTAAAGGAACCCGTTACACGCCCATTGAGGCATATTGGGAATATGGTGTTAGGCCCATATTATCTTGACCGTCGGCACACGAGGGGTGATGTGGTCGGCATCACGCCGGCCGCCTTAACCTTCCCAGAGTAGCTCTGGTACCCATTTGGGGCTGGGTCGACCCAGGAGCCGTTTGTGGCCTAAAAATTTTCCGCCTCATCTGGGGATCGAACCATAGACCACTGCGCTAGGAAGCCAGTGCACTAACCACTATGCTATCGCACTAAGTGGCGATGCTATTTACGGCACCACCTCAGATTGGGCGAAGAGAGGCTCACACAAGAAGCAGAGATGAGGAGAAAACGTCGAAAGGAGCACCAGGAAAATAAGCAGTTGAGGGCTGTCACCTCAGGGGCGCATTCCCATAGTCAGTTATGACTGAAGCGGCTATTATTATTATTATTATTATTATTTGTCGTAGATTTTAGATAGGAGTATTAAGACTGAGTTTGGTCCCTTCTGAATAGGTTGGAATGAGTGATAGTCCCAGTGTGAGCTGGTGACAAACAATAGAATTTCCACACGTGAGATGATAGAATGTGATATAGAGGCTGTCTTTGAGAATCGAGATAATCTTCTCTCTCTCACCTATCTTCTACGACAGATCTAACGTAGTCAGACAGTCTAAACACAGATATATATATTACATATATTTCTATCTAATCACGGGCCCGCACATGCACGTGACGACAGTTAAACACACATACGTGGGAACTCTATAACAATGATTATACAGAATAATTGGGATCGAGCTGACCAACGCACTGATGTTTTTGTTCCAGAGAAATTTTTAATTATCATATCAAAAGTTCTCACAACACCAAAAATACATAAAGGAAGCATACAAATAGACATAAAAGAATCAATGACTTTCTACCCGGATGATAGCCCCGTGATGATATTAACTCTAGGTTTAGCCCACAGCCCCGTTATGAGACAGATGATGGCCCAAAGAGTCACAAATACATATGATTAGGTTCTAATATTGTCCCTCAAAAAAGGAACAATTTACTCAAGCAGCCACTCTTCCGTAAGGAGATTGTGACGTGGGGGGGAATCAATAGTCATCAAAAAAAACTCACTCAGTCTACTTTCACTCGGTTCTTTCATCAGGGATCCCTGGCTCACGTTCTTACCTAAAAACTTGATGTAGTTCACAGTCTGGCGCAACCTTAGGACACTTCTTTACAGTGAATCTGTATTCTTTGGATAAAGCGAATCCCAGCTCTACAATTACAGATTTATTCCACTGTTTTCGGGGAGCATTCACTTCACCAGTTAAATTTTGATTACTGTTAATGTCACTTGAATCAGGTTGGATAAGCAAGTTTAAATGGGCACACAGAGTCATAAAAAAACACGAGGATTTCCTTAATTTGGAAAGATGACCAGTGGACAACTTCTTTCACCAGATAGCCTTGTTTCACTATTCACTCTTTCGCCAAAAATTACGTCGGGAAAATGTTAATGTTTGTGATTTGAAATTATTCTCGCCGCCAGTCAGCAATTTTACATTAGAGTTTATGGAAGAAATTAAGATCTGGTTCACAGGCCCAGTATTGATCATTACAGTCTTTGAAAACCCGTTAGTGGGAAATAGTATTTCTGTCTAACTCTGTTGGCATACGCACGGTCAGAACAGTATTACTTGAGAAAAACCCACGTGGTTCAAAATAAGGACTGTCTATTTCTTCACAAGTATGAACTCTTATTAAATGCTGGTAAAGTTCGGGTCACCCCCGTATCACTATATAAAAGAAAAAAAACACATATAAATCATTTTCATATTACGTACCCAATATAACTTACATTTAAAACAGCAAGCCTACAGCTTGACTTATTATTTTAAACATTCCGGTGAAATAAGTTATATAAAAATCGATCATCAGGAATTTAGGAATATCTGCGTATTCCGTCAATATTCACTGATGTCGCATCTAGCGTTTATCAGTTAGTTTAGAAAAATATACTCGACTGGGTAGTTAGCAGTTAAATTAAATTCATTATAGTTACATGTTTGTTAAGCTAGAAATATAATTTATTCCGCTTTCCACTGTATGCGACACTAGAAAATATTACTGACTTATAAATTAATCGCTCTGCTCCAAATCTAACTAGTGAAATAACACTTTAAACACATCGCAAAATGCTAGATATCTTAGATATAATATATTTACCTCCACACACACAGAATTACAGACTAAACCATGAACTAGAATACTGCAATCTAATGGTAGTCTAGAACTTGGCGAAGTGGCCAAGAAACTCAGACTTTGCCAAAACACAGATATTTTGTCTAGCACAGCGAGCTGTCTACTGCGCGATCTAGGAGTCAGAATGAAATTAAAGTTAAACATTCTGGTTATAACTATGAAACGGACAAAGGATGAACTATTTTCCCCCGCCCCGATCTCTCCCCTTCTCATAACACCTACGTCAGCTTCCCTCATGTCGAAACAGCCATCAGTGACCGAGAAATGCGCGTGACAGTTGCAAATCTCAGACAACCGTCTACAAAGCATGGGCGATTTTCACGCTTCGCCGGAGTCATTTGACGAAACGCTCGCGGTTACTGAAACATTGCAGACCCTCTGTCTGCCTGCCATGACCGATGGGGTGAATTTTCACACTACTGACCCAGAACTCAGCCAAAAAAACCACTGTCCCAGGGGAAACTGTAGACAGCTGTCTCGTTTCTGCACTGTGAGGATGCCGGGTTTGACACCTTAGGCTAGTGTCAGGTGAGCATGTTAGACCAAAAGTCTGCTCTTAAGTCTGGGTATGAAACATAATCACACCTTCCGTCTACTGACATCTATGTAATAGAATGCTAGTGCGATTCTCAGTTTTGAGAAAAGAAACAGGTAAAGTTTGAGAATACTGAAGAAAATATTTTTCGCACCCGAGTGATGCGAAAAATACAGGAAACACAAGTACGGAAAGATAATAAAATAAAAGGATTTGGGTGAGAGAATAGGAAGAAGATGTAGGTAATTTAATGATATAAAGACCTACGTGACATTATTATTATTATTATAATTATATATATATATATATATATATATATATATATATATATATATATATATATATATATATATATATATATATATATATATATATATATATATATATATATATATATATATATATAGTGTGCCAATCATTACGGTCAAGTTTCATAAACATGTCTCTATCCCCCTAGTCTGTTTCATCATTTCTTCATATATCTTCCTAACATCTCTATTTAGCTTCCTGAAATGTCTTCCTATTCACTCAAATGTCTCTATCTTGTCTCCTACACATTTTTTCTATAACCTGTCAGAGGCATGCGTCTAATCTACTCAACATCTATTTTTAGTCCCTTAAACATCTGTCTAATCTCCATTCATCGCTATCTAATCAGGCTCTGGTACTGTTACTTCTAATCTCCATTCATCGCTATCTAATCAGGCTCCGGTACTGTTACTTCTAATCTCCATTCATCGCTATCTAATCAGGCTCTGGGACTGTTATCTCTAATCTCCATTCATCGCTATCTAATCAGGCTCTGGCACTGTTATCTCTAATCTCCATTCATCGCGATCTAATCAGGCTCTAATACTGTTATCTCTAATCTCCATTCATGGCTATCTAATCAGGCTCCGGCACTGTTACCTCTAATCTCCAAGCATCTGGCTCTAGTTTGAAACGTCGATAGCATACCTATCCACCTTCTACCCCGCTTCCTCAGATTCTACGAGAAACCGGAAGCGTAGCAAACCTCTCTTCCAATAACTGAGCCGACGATCACATCTGTACAGTTTATCCATGTTCAAGCATTACGGCGTAAAACGCTTCACCACATTTTTGTTTAATCAAGCGTGGTTCCTCCGCGTCATCGTTGCTATGGCAACTCCCTGGGTAAAGATCTCCTTTCTTAACCCAAAAAAAGAGAAGAGCGGAAGAAGGTATACAACAGTAAATGACCCTGTTCCCCGTTAATGGAACCAGTCATAAGCCACAGAACACTTATCCAGGGATGACTCATGTCCGGTGTTGGATGGAAATAAAGAAAACGATTTTTTTTAAACATTGTCTGCACCATTTCGTACAAAAATGTTAGCAGAAAGCCAATACTTTATTGATACAAATACATGGTTGGTTAATACGAACAAATGGTTAGTTAACACGTGGTTGTTGCTTAATACTGACTTACAGTCGGTTAACACGAGTGGTTAGTTAAAACGAACATGTAGTTGGTTACCACGGACACGTGGTTGGTTATCAACAAATGGTTGGCTAATTGTGACGGAATCAGTCGTGCTTTTTTATAACTTACATTCGCTCTGGCAGTATCTCTTCATATCTTGATTGTTTTTATTCATCATCCTATTATTTGGCATACTTATTGCCCTTACATTCTTTTGCTGTGACCACTCCTCAGACTTATTTACGTTCCGCTAGATTAACTGGTGTATTATCGTAACAATACCCAGTCATTATCACCGGTCATCAGTAATACGTTTATCTCTTTGAGTCGCCAAGCCAACCTTTGATAATAGACGATCCTCGTTGGACAAACATATTGTTTGTCTGAGCGGCCGGCGACCCTTTTAATTTTCTGTCTGAAGAAGGCATGAAAACACAGGTGATATAATAGCTTTCGCCGGGCCATTCCTGTGAGATTATTACAGATAATCTGTCTTGGTAGACATCTTGGTGGAAGACACTACGTTAGACAAACATGGTCACATGTTGTTTGTGATAGTGCACAAGATGCCACCGGAAATATTACGTCTTATTATAAAGAGGTCAAGCGTTGGAATATGTAACAAAACGAGGCTGCCCCTATCGATCTTTGTTTCACTCCGGCAGTATCGGTACATTTGTGGTACTAATTTTTACTATTTGCTCTCAATTGTCGCACTTTTCTGTCTCTTTTTCTTTCATCATTCGTTATTTTTCTGCAAAGTAGAAGATATTTGAGTATTGTCGAATTGCTTGACACTCCCTGTAGGTTATAATAATCACATTTGCTGGACGCTATCCAGATTTGCTGAGATAACACTGACAAACAACATTTTTCTTTCTTATATAAGAATAAGTGTTCTTAGGTCAGTTTCTTGCGCTGATTTCAAATCTGAAATCCGTTTATCTCTATCACGTCGGGGTCTTAAGATGTTTGTGAATAAATATATTTTTGGGAAACCGTTATTTGCTCCGTTTCATTTTTACTATATAGCTTATTAAAAATTAATAAAAAGCAACATAATTCTACTTTTTATACTGCTAAAAGATGCATGACATATGTTACGTGATTTTTCAAATAGTTACTGTATTTTGAAATAATTCTGAGCAAAATATGGCTTCTAGAAGTTGTAGAAATTCGGCTGATCTGTTCTGTTACGTGTGCGGATATTTTACCGATCGTGTTGACCAGAAAAACTTTACACCATTACTAAAGAAAGCATATGAACTTTATTTCGATTCGAAAGTTGATGATGCAAATAAATCTTGGAAGCCAAATGCAGTTTGTTCGATACATTGGCAGGTTGGTTACGAAAATCGCCGAAGCATAAGTCGATGCCTTTTGGAGTGCCAGTAATATGGCGTGAACATACAAATCACACTACTGATTGTTACTTCTGCTTGACAAATATCCATGGTTTCACTTTTAAAACTAGAAAGTCTGTGGTTTATCCAAATATTGAATCGGTTTCGAAACCAGTGCCTCATGATCCAATCACGTGTCCGATCCAAGTACCACCAGAACAATATCCGTTGGACGTGAATGAACCATCAGAAAGTGATAGTTTACCTGCTTTAGAAACTAATTCTGACTCAGATTACATACCGGTGAATGATGGTGTTTACTTAATTAACCATTCAGAACTTTCAGATCTAATACGTGATCTCGCTCTTACCAAAGGACAAGCGGAATTACTCGGTTCGCGACTCAAAGAATGGAATCTTTTAGCGCCCAATACTCCGATATCTAAATTTCGTCATAGACACAGAGAACTTGTTCAATACTTTGAGATGGATGATGACATTTGCTATTGCAAAGATGTAAACGGTCATGAGCACATAGTCAACGAATGGCGATTTTTCATCGATTCTTCCAAGACTAGTCTAAAAGCCGTGTTATTGCATAACAGAAATTTTTTTTCATCAATTCCAGTCGCCTACTCTGTTCATATGAAAGAAACTTATGACAATATGGCTATACGTTTGGAAAAAATAAAGTACAATGACTACCAATGGCGGATTTGTGGAGACCTAAAGGTCATTGCAATTCTCACGGGCATGCAGACTGGGTATACTAAATTTTGTTGCTTCCGATGTGAATGGGACAGCCGCAACAGACAGGAACATTATGCAAGAAAGGTGTGGCCTATCCGGGATCGTATGCAGCTCGGGCATAAAAATGTAATACACGAGCCATTAGTTAACAAAGACAGCTTCATTTTACCACTGTTACATATAAAGTTGGGGCTCATGAAGAATTTTGTAAAAGCGTTAGATAAAACGAGCAAAGCTTTCACTTATCTTCGAGAAAAGTTTCCGCAAGTTAGCGATGCAAAGATAAAGGAAGGTATCTTTGTAGGACCTCAGATTAGGAAAGTTATTGCAGACAAACAATTCGAGAACTTGTTACATGGTAGTGAACTTCGCGCATGGATGGCATTCAAATCGATCGTCGATAACTTTCTGGGAAATCACAAATCTGTCGACTATGTTGCATATTGTTAAGCAGTGCATAGATGCATACAGAATTATGGGCTGTAACATGTCCCTCAAAATCCATTTGCTCGATTCGCATCTTGACTTTTTCCCTGACAACCTTGGCGAAGTCAGCGATGAACATGGAGAACGATTCCATCAAGATATCGCCGTAATGGAGTCACGTTATCAAGGACGGTGGAGTGTGACCATGCTTGCCGATTATTGTTGGATGCTTCATCGCGATGTACCACATGCCATTCACCGACGAAAGTCGACTGCAAAGAAATTCAAGCCTACATAACTGTTATACTTCTTGTACGAATGATGTTGTAATACTGTATGCGTTGTTAAAAAACTTCAATTGCGTATTTCTAGATATCCCGACCTGATAGAGAAAAACGGTTTGCAGATTTAAAAACAGCGCATTAAAATTGACCAGAAAAACATAGAAATGTTAGAGAAAGAAAAAAAAAGTTTTTTTTTGTAAGTCAGTGTAATTACTCGCAGTCGCAAGGGAGTGGCACAGCTTGGCTAAGATTAGCACAAGATCTCGTGTACGCAGCGGAAACTTATGACATAAGCGTTTCCTGTCCTACTTGTTATGACAATAGTACTTTCTGATAAAGTAATGATGGTTACATTTTGAACACGCTGTTGTTTGAGTTGACCGATCTGTCTGTAAGTTTAAACACAAGGGCATCGGACATCTTATTACCATATATAGGAGAGTTGACCTCTGACTTTCGTTTAAAATTATCCGATGTCGGAATATTATGAAATTATCCCATAACTCGATTGTTTTAATATGATTGGAGTTTTTGATAGCTCATAACAAACGAAGGCTTGGGATGGCAGGGAATATTATCTGGCCATTGTCTCAAGCTATTTCGCTTGAGATATCGCTCGCCAAGACATCAGACTGCTACATTGAATTAGAATTCCTTCTTAATATATCGGACACCTTTTATTGGCGTATTTATCAGGACTTACAATATAGCCCAGGAAATCTCTAACATTTTAAATAAGGAAACCGGGATTGAGAAAACTGAAGGACCACACACGAAGTCAGAGAGGGAACTTATTAAATTAACGACACCCCAGACGCGTGTAGGAGGCCGATTCAAGTCTCTTTTATTCATCTGAGCAAAAAGTATGTGAGTCAGGATGTGCGTAAGTTGTGATTTACATTTCATATTTTATGACTAACATGTGAACTAACATATATATATATGTATATATTACCATGTGAATTTTGATATGTGAAACTCGCGTGTGGATGTCAAAGTCATTTGAGGCTGGCAACCTCAGCGTATAGAATGCTGATTCATGAACCATCACTGCACGGGCTGGTGATTGCTTTATTAATAGTTTCGTAAAGAGAACTAAATGCATAATTAGTTCCTGGTTCCCTATGGAACAGGGAGGGAAAGATGAAAGAAATGATGTACATTCTAAGTATAATACTTACAATTTCAAAGCAGTGTAAATTTTTTTTTTTTAAATTAATGAAGAAAAATATCCCGTTCAACATCTGATGGGTTATAATTAGGATATATATTGTTTTGAATTCTAAATAATATGAACAACTGCCGATATGAGAAAGGGGCATCACATTTGTCAAATCATTGTAAATAGGGACAATCACAATTGTGCTTATACGTTGAATTAAAAAAAAAAAAACGAACAAAATCAAGAAGAAACTCTGAACAAGAATAATATTAAAGTGGAGGGGTGTAAAGGCCTGATGGTTCCAGTTATATAACTGACTTTAACAGATATTTAATTGACTTTCATCTGTTAAAAGTCATATGCATTTACAGTGTAAATAATATGTAAAAGTCATATGCATTTTCAGTCATATTTACATTGTAAATGTCCATATAAACATATTCACTTTAAAATTAATGTAAGTTTTCAAGCTTAAACCAGTGTAAATGTCTACGCGAAAATATTCATTTTAAAGTAATGGTAGTTTCAAACTTTTCAATCAGTGTAAAACATTAATGAAAAAAATTCAATTTATATTGTAAACACTTTTCAATCAGTGGAGATATATGTAAACAGACTATCTGTAGTATTCACCTTTTCATTTAAATATAAAGTAACTATTCTATTTAAATGTAAAGGAAGTTTTATCCCGAGGGATTAAATTTAATCCTCATCGAGGGTAAAAGTCTGAGTAATTGGGATGGTTGTATGGGAAGATAGGTACCCATAACAGCAGGTCGACCCCTTTAAATACCTCGGAGCTGTTATAGACCGGAAGGGAGGCATCAAAGAAGATTTGGCAACTCAAACAGCAGCAGCTGGGAGACTTTTTCAGGCCATAAATCGAGGATTCCTCAGCAAGAAAGAAGTTGGTAAGAAAACGAACGTATACCGCTCCACCTACGTCCCAGTCTTGACGTATGGATGCGAGTCATGAGCAATGACTACAACCCACAACAGCCAGATACAGACCTCAGAAATGAGATATTTGAGGAAGGTGGTTGAAGTAACAAGAAGAGGCATGGTCCGCAACCAGAAGATATGTCAAGGCCTAAAATCCCACCCCCTGCAGACCCAAGTAGATAGTCCCAACTAAGATGGTTTGGCCATGTCTGCAGAATGGGAGAAGATCAGCTACCACGACAAGCATGGGAAACTAAGAGCCAGGGATCCAGACCTCCAGGACGACCCAGAGTCCGCTGGGAGGACAACATTAGACAATCTCTGAAGGACCGAGGACTAGAATGGAACCAGGCCAGGAGAAAAACAGCCGATAGGATAGTCTGGCGCTCTCTCTCTTCCAAACCTCTACACCTCACGGTAGAAGGGGAACGACCAAGTAAGTAAGGAATGTGAAGATAGGAACCCATAACTATGTGGTGGAAAACGCCATACTCAGAATAGCGTTTCGTTCTATTCTTTTACCATAGTTATTGGTGGTACTAGCAGAAAGTACCATCTCTAGAACAAGAAGGGAACCGTGGCCTAAGCTTTAAGACGAAGGACCCACGTGGTAAACTCTCCTTGACATTTTTGGGAAACGAGCTACCCCCGACAACCTTGATCAGAGACGAGCGTGAGCAGAGTGAAAAGAACCAACCCATAAGAAGGAGCAGAACCATCATTGGCAGCTAAGTTCAAATATATGCTGCTACATTTCATTGGAAAACTCGGCGGAAAGACCATCTGTGATGTGAACTGAGAACTGCACATATAATGTAGTGAAATCAGAGACACAGAACCCAGAGACTGCATCGCACGTCACACTAGCAACTCCCAAAAAGCAAGAAAGAAAAGGATTGGACCAAGGATTCCAATATTATAAATGACAGATCGAGTACTTGGGGGAACTTTGAAAACTAACAAGTAAACCCGCATATTTTAATACAGAGACTGCAAACTTAAGGGACCAGGACTTTAAATACCCAGACTGGAACCCTAAGGAATTGGATCACCCGTCATAAGAGAAACTTTCCCAGACCAAGTGTATCGCAGAACACCCGTCGAAGAGGAATTCCTAGTTTCCCAGGCCAAGTGTTTCGCAGATTCACCCGTCATACAAGGGATTCAAAATTTCCAGACCAAGTGGTTCGAGAGCATATAACCTAAATTGCTCGTGTCCATCTTAACCTGCGCGAGGAGATTGTGTATTCCCAAAACTTTGGGGTAAGTGTAACAATTATTTTACAAATGTAAATTTGACATGTTTTCTTGCTAAGTGGTTATATATATGAGGCTGGCAACCTCAACATATGAAACTAGTATATTCATAAACCACATGGGAGCATCAGGCGACCTATTACTCCTAAGGGTCCTACAGGCAGCATGGTGCAACAAGGCCATACCAAAGGATTGGGAGATTGCCATTATAACACCGATTTTCAAAAAGGGTGACAATCGACAATGTGGAAACCACAGAGGCATATCCCTTCTCAGTGTCCCTGGTAAAATCTACTCTAGAATCCTAGAGCAGAGACTCCGATGCCTAGCTGAGCCACAATTGGATGAAGCCCAGTGTGGATTCCGAGCAAACCGAAGTACTCAAGACCTAATCTTCACACTCAGGCAGCTGAGTGAAAAGGCCCTTGAGTACAAGAGTGAGATCCATCTTTGTTTCATAGATCTGGAAAAGGCGTTTGACAGGGTCCCCTGGAGCGAACTTTGGGACTGTTTGGCAAGGAAGAACATTCCAGCACCTCTGATTCATGCTATACAGAGCTTCTACAAGTCTTGCAGAAATTATGTGAGGACAGCAAACTATAAGTCAGAAGAGTTCAGGACCACCACTGGTGTAAGACAAGGCGATATCCTGTCACCTTATCTTTTCATACTCCTCATGGACGATGTCATCAAGGCATGTAAGGAGAGAACAAGAAAGTATTCAGTGGGGTACTGGAAGATGAGACAGGTCTGTATTTCAGAGCTAGCATTTGCTGATGATGTTGTCCTGATTGCTAAATCAGAGACACATCTCCAATCCAACCTGCAAGTCTGGAAGGAAGAGCTGGAGAAGAGAGGGATGGTCATAAGCAGCTCTAAAACAAAATCCATGGTGATATCACGAGAAGAAAGAAAACATCAGATTAAGTTGGGAGAACAGGTCCTGGAGCAGGTCGACCACTTTAAATATCTCGGAGCTATTATAGACCGAAAGGGGGGCATCAAAGAAGAGTTGGCCACTCGAAAAGCAGCGGCTGGGAGACTTTATCAGGCCATAAATCGAGGATTCCTCAGCAAGAAAGAGGTTGGTAAGAAAACGAAGATGGCTGTATACCGCTCCACCTATGTCCCAGTCTTGACATATGGATGCGAGTCATGGGCAATGACTACAACCCACAAAAGCCAGATTCAAACCTCAGAAATGAGGTATCTGAGGAAGGTGGTTGAAGTAACAAGAAGAGACATGGTCCGCAACCAGACGATACGTCAAGGCCTAAAATCCCACCCGCTGCAGACCCAAATAGAACAGTCCCAACTAAGATGGTTTGGCCATGTCTGCAGAATGGGAGAAGATCGGCTACCACGACAAGCATGGGAAACAAAGAGCCAGGGATCCAGACCTCCAGGACGACCCAGAGTCCGCTGGGAGGACAATATTAGACAATCTTTGAAGGACCGAGGACTAGAATGGAACCAGGCCAGGAAAAAGACAGCCGATAGGATAGTCTGGCGCTCTCTTCCAAACCTCTACACCTCACGGTAGAAGAGGAACGACTAAGTAAGTAAGTAAGTATATTCATAAACCACTACTGCAAGCGCTGGTGATTTCTTCTACCTAGTCGTGCGGAAAACCGACAGCAGAGGTGACCCCAGACTCCGAATGGAGCAGTGATGAGTGATGATTACATGTACTTTGTTAATTGTAACTCAGGCAGCTCATTATTCGCGCCGTCCAGACGCATTTTCCCAGTTAATACCCAGAGGAATGTGGTGATTTTTAATCATCTTCCCTGAGCTGCACTGTGTACTCGGGAATTTAATTCTTCTGAGAGATTAACATTGGTAGGTGGACAGAGAGAATGCGTCTGTTAATTGGCAGCCCACAAATGCACTTAGCAGAGGCATTTGTTTCCCATTTTTTCAAATGTTCGTGGTACAAGACTACTTGTGGTTACAAGCTATCAGATGGTTCGAAGTACTGAAGGTACTACGCCACTCGTGTGAGAGAAGTACACTCATCATCAAGAAATGACGAAAACCACGGCAACAGGACTCACCTAGAGTTACGTTTTCTTGTAAAAAAAGGCGAAAGCAATGGACTTTGATAAATCCTCACCTACGTCTCCGTGACGAACACTTGTATTTACAGCAAAATTCATCATTCCCTTATTATTTTAACTGTTAAAGACTAATTCATTATTAAATTTGTTACATGTTGTTTTAAAACTAAACAATCATAGTAGATTCAGTTTTATATGTATGAAAGCGAACGTTTGAGCAATATTCTTTAAAACATACATCTATATATACATAGATATATTTACATCTATAGAGCCATTAGTTATAAGAGGAATTTCGTTGGATTACACCAACTGGGGGCTTGAACTGGCTAAAAACTATTGCTTAAATCCTTCACAAAAGGCGATGGACAGATATAAGTTAACCATTGCTCAGCCCTATGCCGCATGGTTCTTGACTTCTGAATTATCTTATGAATACTCCCTTCGGATAGAAGCGCCATTACACTTCTATCTACACCTCTGCCAAGAGTAATCTTGTGCCAAGGTAAACACCTTTGACGACCCATTTAGATACTCCTGAGTTTTGGCCATTGTTGGACCACTACTGCAAAGCAGGGGAGGCAATCCGTGACACTAATACTGACACGTGGTTCACTAATACTGACACGTGGTTCACTAATACTGACACGTGGTTCACTATCACGAAAACGTAGATGGGATAACACCAACACGTGGTCGATGAACATAAACACGTGGTTGGTTAATACGAACACGTGATTGGTTAAAACGAACACGTGGGTGGTTAACATGAACTCGTAGACGGTTAACTCGAACGCTCGGCTGGTTAATACGAAGGCGTGTTTTGTTAACACTGAGAAGAACGCACTGTTTCATGAGATTCCACCACAAACGAAAAACGAAAACAATTTTTTGCCACAATGTGAAACTTCGGAATTAGATAGGAAAATGTCGTAAATTAGAAACCAGGTAAATTAATATACATAACTACTTGTCATGGGTTGCCTCCTCTTAGCTCTACTGTAGTGGTCTAAGACCACCAAAACTCAAGAGTAACTGATGTGGGTCTTCAAAGGTGTCTACCTTTGCACAAGATTACTCTTGGCAGAGTTGTAGATAGAAGAATAATGATGCTTCTACTTCCAGGGAGGCTTCACAAGATATTCAGAAACGCGCGAACAATGCTGCACTGGCTGAGCACGTTAACTCTAGTATCTGCTGTCACCTTTTGTGAAGGATTATGTAATATAATTTTAGCTCGTACAAGCCCCCAGCTGAGTTAATTCAGCGAATTTCCTCTTATTATTATTTAGCTCTGCTTACGTGTATTTAAGAAATTGTATGAGACATAAAATAGTATTACGTTCAAAATGATTAACTTTAGATTTGCCTTTATACAAGAAACAAATTTAATTATTAATTATGTTTTAACAGTAACAAAAAAAAAAGAATAATTATTTAACAAAAAATGCTCATCATCAATGATGTTATGGAGGTTTATATAAGAGGTCACTTGGCAGCTTTTATGTTTATACTTAGCTGCTAATGAGGTTTCTGCTCTAGCTGATGTTTGGGTCTTTGCAGATGGAGGACTGGACCACTCTCGTCCCTGGTCAATGTTCTAGGGCGCAGCACGTTCCCAGAAGCGCCAGGGAGTGTCTACAAAGTTGGTCACGCGTCTCTAAGATCCATCTGATGACAGCGTCAAGCGTCGACTTCAGGCCACTTATACCATCACTTGTTCCAGAGATAGTTCCCTCAACTGATACCTCCAACTAGTATGGCAAAGGAAGAGAAACAAATTCCCATATACATACTTATGTGCCCCTCTCTTTTCATTCCACTATCCCATATATCTCAGAACTTTTACCCTCGCTGAGAATTAATATTAATCCCAGTTGGCGAAAAACTATCTATTTTTAAAATGAATGGTTTTATATTTAACTTTAGTTGAAAAGGTTAACAATATAGTTTGAATATGTTTACATTTACATCAATTAAAAAGGTTGTAAACTTTCATTACAGTTAGAGTGAATATGGTTTCATTTATACTTGTTGAAAAGGTAAATAATATAACAAGTATGTACAACATTTCTTTCATCATCTCCTACCTGCTCTATATGGAACTTGGGATTACCTCTGCTTTTAATTCTTTATAAGAAACTCGCAATAAATCAGTCATCAGCCCTAGCAGTGGTGGTTCATGAAATCTTCATTCTAAAAAAAAATTTAACTAAATACTTCCGGAGAGGAAAAGAGATCAAACCAATGCTTATGTGACACTACTAGATATAAGTTACGTAAGATAAAATTCGGCGTCTGTGGTCTAATGGATATGAACGCAGTTTCATAATCCAGATATACCAGGTTCGAAACCTGCTGCAGGCGGTTTGGTAGCAGATCGCTTTGTGTTGATTTTGAACAATGGAATAAGCGCCGTACCGTTCAGAAAGCAATGGCAAACTACTGAATGAAAAAAATTGCCTAGAAAAATCACAAACAGCCAATAAAAGCTGGGGTTGATTGCCAAGTCCTGTAAAGGATAAGCAACTAACTAAGATAAAACTATACGATCTATAAGGTCAATTAAAGCCGTTTTTTAGGTGCCTCGTTGGTAGATTTTCGAACATTTTTATTAAATGGAGCGGTTTAATGACTTCTTTTATGGATCGATCTGGTTGTATCTCCGAAGCGCTTATAATTTATTTTTGTTGGGGGGTGGGGGGGGGGGGTATGTCTTATTTTCGTTTTTTGCTTTCTTTCCTTATTTCTAACATGTGCAAACAGTTTCAGTACAATATTGGAAGTTGTTTCCTATTTGAATACCTCGGGTTTCCTTTTCGTTCTTTACATTTTCAATACGACAAGATTACAACACCCAAAAAGGAGAAACAAGATATATGTAATCTTGCACAGTGAGCTTACTGCATAAACCACCACGAGCACTTCAAATGAGGGACCTGATCCACATAAATCCACATGCATTCTGCATTTTTACGAGTATTTTCAGACTACTCTAGACACAAATCCCATAATCTTAATAGATCCAATAATAGCAGGAGGAAGTGGATAACTGGACGCACATTTACGTGTAAACTAACTAAAATACGCCAGAGTAAACCACTGAATGTTACTGTTACGTGAATCAAATAATCTATTTGCGTGTCTATGACACATTTTCCTACGCTGGCTAATTCTGCAGAAATCATCATCTCAGCCCGTAACCCGTCATGGGTCGTAGGGGTGCCATGGTGGAAGCATCAGCAGACAGGCGTCCTCCACTACTCTCTATCCTCAGCAATGCGTACAAGTGTGGAAAAACCGTGTCCTGCACATTCTTTGATGTTATCAGTCCAGGATTTTTTTTGCCTTCCTCTTCTCCGTTTACCTTCGACTGTTCCCTGGAGGATCGTTTTCGAAAGGGAGTCATGACGAGTTACATGCTCAAACCAGGCAAGCTTTCGACGTTTCACTACTGACAAATGTGGTTCTTGGTGGCCTGCATAGGTGTTTATCTTCTCTCTAACATAGACATTTGTTTTGTGCTCTTTATAGCAAATGCGCAATATTCTTTTATAACATTTATACTCGAAAGCCTGAATCCGTATCTGCAGTGAGTGTCCAGCCCTCACACCCATACAAGAGAATAGATAATACAAGTGATTTGTATAATTTGATCTTCACAGGAAAACTGATGTTACTTTTCCAGATCACATTCAGCCTTGTCATGGCAGCTTAGGCCATCTCAAGTCTTGTCTTGATTTCTTTACTTGATCTTCCATCACTACATATAGTGGACCCCAGATATTTAAAGGTGTTAACTTCTTCTTTGTTTCATAGATCTGGAAAAGGCGTTTGACAGGGTCCCCTGGAGCAAACTTTGGGACTGTTTGGCAAGGAAGAATATTCCAGCACCTCTGATTCATGCTATACAGAGCTTCTACAAGTCTTGCAGAAATTATGTGAGGACAGCAAACCATAAGACAGAAGAGTTCAGGACCACCACTGGTGTAAGACAAGGTGATATCCTATCACCTTACCTCTTCATACTCCTTATGGACGATGTCATCAAGGCATGTAAGGAGAGAACAAGAAAGTATTCAGTGGGGTACTGGAAGATGAGACAGGTCTATATTTCGGAGCTGGCATTTGCTGATGATGTTGCCCTGATTGCTAAATCAGAGGCACATCTCCAATCCAACCTGCAAGTCTGGAAGGAAGAGCTGGAGAAGAGAGGGATGGTCATAAGCAGCTCTAAAACAAAATCCATGGTGATATCACGAGAAGAAAGAAGACATCAGATTAAGCTGGGAGAACAGGTCCTGGAGCAGGTCGACCACTTTAAATACCTCGGAGCTATTATAGACCGAAAGGGAGGCATCAAAGAAGAGTTGGCCACTCGAAAAGCAGCAGCTGGGAGACTTTTTCAGGCCATAAATCGAGGATTCCTCAGCAAGAGAGAGGTTGGTAAGAAAACGAAGATGGCTGTATACCGCTCCACCTATGTCCCAGTCTTGACATATGGATGCGAGTCATGGGCAATGACTACAACCCATAAAAGCCAGATCCAAACCTCAGAAATGAGGTATCTGAGGAAAGTGGTTGAAGTAACAAGAAGAGACATGGTACGAAACCAGACGATGCGTCAAGGCCTTAAATCCTACCCGCTGCAGACCCAAGTAGAACAGTCGCAATTAAGATGGTTTGGCCATGTCTGCAGAATGGGAGAAGATCGGATACCACGACAAGCATGGGAAACAAAGAGCCAGGGATCCAGACCCCGAGGACGACCCAGAGTCCGCTGGGAGGACAACATTAGACAATCTTTGAAGGACCGAGGACTAGAATGGAACCAGGCCAGGAGGAAGACAGCCGATAGGATAGTCTGGCTCTCTCTCTTCCAAACCTCTACACCTCACGGTAGAAGGGGAACGACTAAGTAAGTGAGTAAGTAACTTCTTCTAACGTTTGCCCATTTAACGTAATGTTGGTCGGAACATGTTTCTTATGGCTATTCACCAATATCTTGCTTTTTTCTATATTAATTTCCATCCCATACGTTCTTGTTACTTTCTCCAGTCTAGAGGTAAGGTCTTGAAGTTCTGATTCTGTTCCAGCTTTAAGATCGATATCATCAACAAAACGTAGATTGCAAAGAGGTCGGCCTCCAATCGATATGGTTGTTTTATAATCGTAGAGAGCTTCCTGCATAATATGTTCTAGATATATATTAAAGATCACTGTTGACAGGATACATTCCTGACGAACTCCTACAGTTGTTTTGAAAAATTCTCCAATGTCATTGCATGCAAAAACAGCACTGCTTACGTCCTTGTATAGTGCTTCAATGATATCTATGATGTTGGTATCAAAATTGAATTTTCTCATTATTTGCCATAAGCCTTCATGCCAGACTCGATCGAAGGCTTTTGTGAAATCGATGAAGTTATGGTATAAATCGTGTTGATGCTGGAGATGTTTTTCGATCAGTAATCTAATATTGAAGATTTGTTCTGAGGTACTTCTTTTTGGTCTAAAGCCAGCCTGTTCCTCGGACAAGATTTCTTCTGATTTCTGTTTTATTCTGTTCAAAAGTATCCTTAACATCACCTTAACTTGGATGACTAATAAGGCTAATGGTTCTGTAGTTCTTGCACATTTTTAGATTTCCTTTCTTTGGAAGCGGTATTACTAATGACTGCGTCCATTCTTTTGGCCATTTTTTAGTACTCCATATCTTCTGGCAAATTGTTGTCATGATTTTTACTATATCTGGTCCTCCATATTTCAAGAGCTCTGCTGGGATATTATCAACACCCGGTGACTTCCCTCCTTTCATCGAACATATAGCCTCTTCCACTTTTTCCCGTAATATTGCTGCATTTCCGAGTTCCCTGTTTTCACACTTAATGTTGTTTAATATGCTATAGTTAGTGTCAAATTTACAGTTATAATATTCTGTCCACCTTCTCATTACAGCTGTCTTTTTCATTGAGCAGTGCCCCATTGCTATCTTCTATGACAGTTTACCTGGGCTGTTGGGGGTTTGATAGTCTTCTTAATGCGTCAAAAGCTGCCTTGCTGTTACCTTTTATTAGCCCCGTATTAATGGACTCACATTTATAAGCTACCCATTTTCGTTGGCCTGTTTCATTTTCTTCCTAATATTTGTATTCACCATACTGTATTGCCATGCTGCTTCAGGAACCTCTTTCTTAACCTTTTTCATTTCCCGCCGTGTATCACATAACTTCAGAATGTCATCTGTAACCCATGGTTTGTTTATTTTCTTTCTTTTACCAAGTATTTCTGTTGCTGATTCAATGAGCACGTCTTTCATGATCTCTGTGATTGAGTTGATATCATCCTCCAGAAAGTTGAGAGCTGCACATTTTCCTCCAACAGTTGCCTCAAAGATTCCCTCGATTTCTGGATCTTTCAGTTTGTCTAAATTGAATCTTAACTGAGAACATCTGTTTTTATTATAATTCTTTTTGAGTTTAAGCTTGAGCGTCATCAATACCATGTCGTGATCACTACCAATGTCCGCGCCAGGAAAGGTCCTAGTGTTGGCTTTATTAATACTGAACTTGAATCTTTTGGATACAAGAATAAAATCAATTTGGCCATGTATCTCAGTTTTCGGGGCATGCCACGCTGTTCTTCTCGATAACTTATGAGGAAATAGTGTATTTGCAAGGGTTAGTTTATAGTTGCTGGTATATTCTAGTAGCCTTAGTCCTCGATCGTTGGTTTCTCCTGTCCCAAATTTCCCCACCGTGCCAGCCCACTGACCGTATGCATCTGGCCCTATTTTAGCATTCCAATTACCTAGCACGATGAGAAGATCTTTCTTTGGAATTTTCTTAATTGTTTCATCCAGATTTTCATAAAATTTATCAATTGCATCATCCTCATAGTCAGTAGTGGGGGCATATACCTGTATGATGGAGATGCTCTTTGGATGTGCTGCAATACGTATGGTGATAAGCCTGCTAGTTACTGGGGTGCAGCTGATGACAGAGTTCAATCTATCTTTATGTACAATAAAAGCCACTCCATGCTGATGTTTGGACTCATCTCCACTAAACCAAATTTTGTGACCATCATCCGTTATTGATTCACCTAATCCTGTCCATCTGACTTCTGCTAGGCCCAGGATGTCCCACGAGTATCTAACAAGTTCATGTGTTCGTTCTCTGACTTTTCCACACGCATATAGCGTGCGTACATTCCAAGTTCCAACAACAAAACTTTCTCTAGGAAGTTTCAAAACAGGTGTTTGTACCCCATTCGCTGACTTAACACTCTCAGGGGGCAATGAGAGCGCGGTCGTTGTTAATCCGGGCCTCGGCCGATCCGGCATATTATTATTGAGTTGACTTTCCATCATAGCATTTCAGTGGGCAAGAGGTTTGCTTGGCGGTGCCCATCTCCTCTCCAAGTATCCTTGCAGGTACATACAAAAATGTACCTGGAGCAATCTGGTTTTAAGGTGCCAGACACTCGCCCTTCGCCCCTTCTCCTGTTAGTATTAAACGGTGCCGCCACGAGAAGGCCAGGAGCTGGACTTTTGTTGTCAGAGGCTATGTGTTACGCACGCCTTAGGAGCATTTGGTCAGATATTGAGAGCTCGTCCTCAATTCCACTCCTGGCTATGACAACAGTTGGCAGAAATACATCGGCAATATTGATCGCATATCCCAAACGTTTGTATGATAGAAAGTTCTGGTCAAAGTCAACGGCGTCGCCTAATTTTAGGAAGCGGAACGTTTTCCTCTCAATTGTTTGAGGTACCACCTACTCAAAAATTTAAAGAGATGAACTACTTATGAGTGTAACTGTGGCACCGATAAATTGACTGCTGAACGTCTGATAAAATACCCACAAATGAGGAACAAAGAAAGCACACACGGTCGTCGCCAGTACCATTCCTGGACAACCTCAAGCTGACCACTGCTTTATTTACCACATTCAAGTTGACTTCTTGTCGCAAGTATGGAAATAGAGAATGTCTGAGTTTAGACAGAATATGAATAAGTAATGTGGACATAGAGAAAATTTAAAGTCACTAATGAAAATATGGAGAGAGGTAAGACTTCTGGAGAGAAGAGAGATATAATCAAATATCTTAGGTCTAATTCCCAGCCATACTTGGACTCTGTTTAAGATGTCATACCCTCGTCCGCCTCCTTCAATGCTAAATAGAATAATCTACTACAGTAAGGACTACAACAGCAAACATTAAGTGACCGTTAGAATAGAGTGAATTCTGACCGCTTAGAACTTATAAGTATATTTATTAAAGAAACCCCAACATTGAACCAAACAAAAATAAGTAATGACTTCACTAGCTCTGAGGGGCTAGTAAATCTATCAATATCACAATAACACAAGACTTCACTCACTCTCTCAGGCAAAACGTCTCACTCGTAACTATCTACACCCGTACACTTTCTCACTTCCAAGTAAATCTAACTAAATGGGTTAGGCCCCCAGTTTCGCGAAGAAACGGCCAATCCTTATATTAATAATCCTGGTAAGTACGTTACTTTCTCTGCTAGAAGAAAAACCACTACACTGTGTTCCCCCTAGGTTGAAATTTCCAGGCTATAGAGATAAGCTCTCTCTCTCTGTAACAGTGTTGTAATAAATCGTATGCATTCACAATTTCCGGTGGCGGGAGGCCACACTAGCAAGTGGAGGAGATTAAAACGAGTGCAGGAATACTTGCACCCACTGATCCAAATTTATCCAATTGAAGAGAACTTTTCCTGGCGAGCGAGTATCAAGTAGGCGCGCTGGGGCACCTTTTATACTGGATAATGAAGACTTGAACTATACAACCAGGTGACGAGTACTGGCAACTGACTACTCCTTTCGGCCGTTATGTCAGTATATTCAGTGGGTCGGACAGTGTTGCCGAAACTGACTGGATGGCACTGACTACAGCCCGTAGGTGTCGAAATGATAGTAAACTGCAACTGGCGGCAATATGTGCTGTAGGTAAAGAATCCAGTATGAAAGGCTACTGCTTACGTGTAGGTAACAAAAATGGATGTATAGTGGTATACTCCAAATCAACTGGCTGTTAATGGGTCGGACAGTGTTGCCGAAAATGACTGGATGGCAAAGACGACAGCCCGTATGTGCTGGAGCAATGACATTTTCAACAATAGACTGTGGTTCGTAATCCACTCCACAGCCTTATAACTGAAACCTGGCAGTATGACGTAGACTGCCTGGTAATAGTTATTATGTGGCGAATAGTAATCCCATGACAGCAGAAAATCCCACCAAGAAGCACAGACAAATGTGCTGACCAAGGCTCTGAAAATATACAGCAATGCGATATCTCATTACTACCTGTAACCTACTCTTCCTCAGTTAGTCTCTCACTCATTCCTAACATAAACAACTTCTACTTTCCACTCGCCGTTTCTCTCACTTATAAAATCAAAACAAACCCCGTCTCTCACCCTCTTTGCTCAGTTATGCCTAAGAAACGCTACCTCGGCAGTCCCCTCCTTAGGTTTCTGTTTACGCGCCATGCGTTTCTGATGCGCTGCGTCGCAAGGTGATCTGAGGCTAAAAATATACACCCAAACGCCTACATAGTCCCACACACTCTGGCAAAGCGAGACCACTGTTATGTATTCACACCTTTCCCCGCTAACTATAGGGGCCCTAGTGATAATCATTCAAGTAGGGACAACACTGAATGAGTTATCAAAAATTTAGCATCGGGCTTACATTCAATATATATATATATATATATATATATATATATATATATATATATATAATATATATATATATTATATATATATATATATATATATATATATATATATATATATATATATATATATATATATATATATATATATATATATATATATATATATATATATATAAAATAGCAAAAAAACTCTTTACAGCAATATTCTACACACATTAACCAAGTGGGGAAAAAATTGGTAAAAATTAACGTTACACCGGCTCACTGTTTCTGACTTAAGAAAACCCCGCGCCTAGCAAACACTTAATGATTATAGACATTGGCTCAATAAAATTCAGAGCATCCTGGTCACGAACAAATTTACCTTAAGAAAAAAAGAATGTATTTAACATGAATTAAAGTAACACAGGATCTCTATTCTATTAGATTAATTTACACCCCAATGCATTAAATAAGTAAATGAGCTTACCGAAGACAGAATAATTCTTGCACTAACAACTGTTATTAGCTCTGGCGCAGAATTTCACTTTGTCCAGTGGCAGAATTTTCTTGAGACAATGGTACTGAGTGATAGAGACCTCTTTCTTAAATAGCCAGATAGAGTCTGCATGTGGCTTTTGCACGTGCACTAGATGAAAGAAATTCAGACGTAAGACCTAGGGGAGAGATTACCCGGGCGACTCAAGATACAGGAAAAGGACCTAATCTGCCGCCGCGCTGGCGATCTACGAGTGACCGGTGTTCGCGAGACGAGCCGATGGCGGCACAAATAAAAGGGTAGAAGTTTTCCCCCGTGTCCACGGTGCTCTGTAAATCAAAGAATACGGGGAACTAGCCGTCATCTACTAGATTGGCAGAATAAAAGGACCTTTAGCTAGATGTCGATGTCCACGTGTGAAGGGGTGGAATTAGCCTGTCCAACGAAAGATTAACATGACCAATGCCAGAAATAGTGCTATTAGGAGTTATAAGACAGAAAAGAGGGCGTAGACAAAGATTAGAGAAGAAGACAGAGCAGACCACTCTTCGTAAAGTGACAAAAATTTCTTCTGAAAGTGTACGAGTAAGATCTAATTAGGAACATTTTTTTTTTTTTACTTCCCACGAAACATAGATTAAGATTAACATTGTTCGCGATGCGTTTGGTTGTAGCCTATGTACGAGAAATATGAGGCATTTCTTGTTACTGGAAACGTGGTTCACGCTCATGTGGTGTATATTTTGGGTATATAGTGCTCTTTATTCTATCTATCAAATTATATTTGTTGTTTATCTTTTGGTGTTTCACCAACTTGATATAAACATTCGTGCTCGGAACAGGCAATTTCCAGGAAAATTATGAATATAAAAAGACAAATAATAAAAAAGGGGGCGGGGGCAATAAATCGGGATAACTGAAATGAAAAACATTTATTATGGCTTCCGAATAAAGAAACAACGCGCGTGCGAATTTTGCTAATTAGTGACAGTGACATTTTTGTTTCCTCACGTGATACAAGGATCCGCCTCGTGAACAAATGGACATAAACATTGGTAAAAAGTTGAAAACTGACAGGAAACTCAGAGTTTTGACAGAGAGCTTCTGCTCACCTGAAGTTGTCAACCGGCGTTTCACGTGTTTAACCCTTTTATCTGTTTAACACTTTCTGTTGGGAAGGGGAAGGGAGGGGGGGGGGGGAGGGTAAATGGTTCCTGACTTCCACGTGTACTCCTCTTTTTTTTTTTTTTTTTTTTTAGCCACATCAATAATCGCAATAAGGAAGCTGAAATTATTCGGTCATTTAAAAAGACATAATAGTCTAGAAAAATTGGTAATGGAAGGCATGGTCTCTGGAAAAAGGGGAAGGGGACGACCTAGACGACCGTGGATCCAGGACATCACAGAGAGTCTGAACTTGTCTTTGGAAGATGCATTCGACTTGCCCAAAATTGTGATGCGTTCAGAGCAGCCGTAATGGAGACAACGTTCTGGAGAGAATACGTCACATGATGATGATGAACCACAGACAGCACGTTTCCTCTCCCTCAGTTTCGCCTAATCTTGTAATTTCCCTTCCTCGGCTGTCCTTTCAGGTGAATTTGTTTCAGCTGGTCATATTCTGAGGCAGACAGAAGACCACTTGCACCTACTTCTACACCTTGAACTTCTATACATATATCACGTATACTCCACTTCAAGAAGTCTCTCAATCATTCAATCAATACCCTTTAGCTCCCGAAGGAGCATAGACCTTCAACAAACACATGCCAAGTCCTCATGTCACGTGCCAAGTCCTCCTATCACGTGCCATCAGTTCAAGTTCTTTCCATGTTTTCCTCATCATTTTCACCTCTGTATCCAGCTCTCTTCTCCATGTTTTTTTTTGGTCTACCACTGCCTCTCTTTCCCTGTGGATTCCAGAACAAGGACTGCCTTATAATGCTACCAATTAGTTTCCTCACTGTGTGTCTTATCCATCGCCAGCGTCTTCTTCTCATCTCTTGTTCCACTGGCACTTGTCTGGTTCTTGTCTTCATTTCTACATCTGTGACTTTTTCATACCATTTCAGTCCTTCTATTCTACGCAAGCGCCCATTTATGAATGTCCATAGCTTATTTGTTGTTTTTGTTTGTTGTTGTTTTTGTTTGTATTCTTGTTTGAGAACCATACAATAGAACTGACTTGACAGTTGAGTTGAAGATTCTTATTTTTGTGTTTCCCAATGCAATGAAAACTTCTCTTCCGTTTTGTATTCTTATTTTGATATATTTGTCTGTCCCTCCAAATTTGTCTATATTCCCGCTAAGATGTGTGTATGATTCTACATCTTGAAGTTGTGTTTCTTTAAGTTCAACCTTGTTATCATTTCCTGCATTTATTCTCATTATCTTTGTCTTTTCCCTGTCTATATTCAAACCCCTTTGATGTGACTTCGCATCGAGTATTTTCATTCTGTTTTGCACCGGATTACTTTTATGGGACAGAAGAACCAAGTCGTCTGCAAAATCTAAATCATCAAGCTGTTTAGTCAGATTCCATTGGATTCTATTTCGGTTAGGTGAAGAAGGTGCTAGTGGAAAAAGAAATCGAGACAATAGGCATCTATGTCACACTCCAGTTCTTATCCCACACGGTTCTGTAAGTTGTTTTTTATGAAAATCTCTGCATGTCATGTCATCTTACATTTTATTTATTAAGTTCATGATCTTTGGGGAGACTCCGTAATGCCTCATTACAATACCCAGTTCCGTATGATGGGTGTGAGTAAAGAACATGTCGTGCACTGTATAACATATCTGATGACACCAAAGTTCTTTCTTACGTCCCTTTTCCTTTAGCTGTAATTTTTTTTTGTCATTTCGTTTCTAACTGCAGTTTGCTACCATATTATGTTCCTAATAAATAAAAGAATAAATAAAAAAATAAATAAATAAAAAAATAAATAAATAAATAAATAAATAAATATATATATATATATATATATATATATATATATATATATATATATATATATATATATATATATATATATACACATATATAACTACTCCCTCAGGCATGCCGTACAGTGCTACTAATATGAGGTTGTGTGCGGGAGCTGGCAACGTCATCACATAAAAAAAAAATAGCTACATAAATCACCACTCCTGGAACATAAATCACCACTCCTAGACCATATTAATCACCACTCCTAGACATGAATTACCACTCCTAGTCCATATGAATCACCACTCCTAGATCATATGAATCATCTAGACCACATGAATCACCACTCCTAAACCATATGAATCACCACTTCTAGACCACATGAATCACCACTTCTAGTACATATGAATCACCACTTCTAGACCATATGAATCACCACTCCTAGAACATATGCATCAGCAATCATAGAAGATATAAATCACCAATAATAGAACATTTAAATCATCACTCCTAGAACATAATTATCACCACTCCTAGAGCATATGGATCATCACTCCTAGAACATATGAATCATCATTCCTAGAACATATGAATCACCATTCCTAGAACATATGAATCACCACTCCTATAACATATGAATTACCACTCCTAGAACATATAAATCACCACTCCTAAAACATATAAATCACCATTCCTAGAACATATGAGTGGTTGGTGCCGGCTTCCTGTAAGATGGTTAGCTGGAGTGGTGGCTTCATTCTCCAAAAGGGGGCGACATTGAAAATAATGATGATAATGATAATGATGACGATGATAACGATAATGATGATGATAATGATAATGATGATGATAATGATGATAATGATGATGATAATGATGATGATAATGATGATGATAATGATGATGATAATGATGATGATGATGATAATGATGATGATAATGATGATGATAATGATGATGATAATGATGATGATAATAATGATGATAATGATGATGATAACGATAATGATGATGATAATTATGATGATAATGATGATGATAACGATGATGATGATAATGATGATGATAATGATGATGATAATGATGATGATAATGATGATGATAATGATAATGATGATGATAATGATAATGATGACGATGATAATAATGCCGATGATAATAATGACGATGATAATAATGCCGATAATAATGATGCTTACTTAGTTGTTCCCCTTCTACCGTGAGGTGTAGAGGTTTGGAAGAGAGAGCGCCAAACTATCCTATCAGCTGTCTTCCTCCTGGCCTGGTTCCATTCTAGTCCTCGGTCCTTCAAAGATTGTCTAATGTTGTCCTCCCAGCGGACTCTGGGTCGTCCTGGAGGTCTGGATCCCTGGCTCTTTGTTTCCCATGCTTGTCGTGGTAGCCGATCTTCTCCCATTCTGCAGACATGGCCAAACCATCTTAGTTGGGACTGGTCTACTTGGATCTGCAGGGGGTGGAATTTTAGGCCTTGACGTATCGTCTGGTTGCGGACCATGTCTCTTCTTGTTACTTCAACCACCTTCCTCAGATACCTCATTTCTGAGGTTTGGATCTGGCTTTTGTCGGTTGTAGTCATTGCCCATGACTCGCATCCATATGTCAAGACTGGGACATAGGTGGAGCGGTATACAGCCATCTTCGTTTTCTTACCAACCTCTCTCTTGCTGAGGAATCCTCGATTAATAGCCTGAAAAAGTCTCACAGCTGCTTTTTTTCGAGTCGCCAACTCTTCTTTGTTGCCTCCCTGTCGGTTTATAATAGCTCCGAGGTTTTAAAGTGGTCGACCTGCTCCAGCACCTGTTCTGCCAGCTTAATCTGATGTCTTCTTTCTTCTCGTGATATCAACATGGATTTTGTTTTAGAGCTGCTTATGATCATCCCTCTCTTCTCCAGCTCTTCCTTCCAGACTTGCAGGTTGGATTGGAGATGTGCCTCTGATTTAGCAATCAGGGCAACATCATCAGCAAATGCCAGCTCTGAAATACATACCTGTCTCATCTTCCAGTACCCCACTGAATACTTTCTTGTTCTCTAATTTCATGCCTTGATGACATCATCCATAAGGATTATGAAAAGATAAGGTGACAGGATATCACCTTGTCTTACACCAGTGGTGGCCCTGAACTCTTCTGACTTATGATTTGCTGTCCTCACATAATTTCTGCAAGACTTGTAGAAGCTCTGTATAGCATGAATCAGAGGGGCTGGAATGTTCTTCCTTGCCAAACAGTCCAAAAGTTAGCTCCAGGGGACCCTGTCAAACGCCTTTTCCAGATCTATGAAACAAAGATGGATCTCACTCTTATACTCAAGTGAAGGGAAACTCAAGGCCTGTAAACAGTAAATAAATATTAGACAAACATAAAGGTAAGTTTTCAGGCACTCGTAAGAAATAAAGAAGTAGAACACTAGACAACAGAAAAAAAACCCAGACGTGAGTGGTTTACCCAGGACTTGAACCCAGGACCTTCCGTGCGACAACACCGCCTAGCTATGCAAGCGAATCACACTATCCTCCCGGCCATCTAGGCATCACCAAAAATGATGCTTCGATGACTAAACTTCCGGTGTTGTGTCTTGCGGTTCGCACTAATGACCAGTCATTGAAGCAGCTGTCTGAGTGTGAAGATTAGGTCTTCAGTACTTCGGTTTGCTCGGAATCCACACTGGACCTCATCCAATTGTGGCTCAGCTAGGCGTCGGAGTCTTTGCTCTAGGATTCTAGAGTAGATTTTACCAGGGACACTGAGAAGGGATATGCCTCTATGGTTTCCACATTGTCGATTGTCACCCTTGTTTGAAAATCGGTGTTATGATGGCAATCTCCCAATCGTTTGGTATGGTCTTGTTGCACCAAGCTGCCTGTAGGACCCTTAGGAGTAATAGGTCACCTGATGCTCCCATGTACTTAACCATTTCTGGTGTTATACCATCATGCCCTGCTGCTTTGCCCATCTTGATTTTCTCCAGTGCTGCCTTCAGTTCTTCCATCTTTATGTCATCTTCAATGATGACGATGATAATAATGACGATGATTATGATTATGAAGGTAATGATGATAATGATGACGATTATAATGATGATGATAATGATTATAATGATGATGATAATGATGATGGTAATGATAATAATGATGATAATGATAATGATAATGATGGTGATAATGATGATGATAATGATGATCTATAACAACAATTTCTTTAGCTACCGACTTGTTAATGATATTTTGATAAGTTTAATAAAGGAAATAGCTTCTGTCAATTTTTGAATATCACTGGCTGGTGTGTTTTTCTTTTTGTTTTGTTTATTACTACAAGCTCTCTAATGATTTCCCAGTGGTGCCAGATCAGCGGATCAAGATTAGTGGGTCTGGATTATCGGATATAGATTAACGTTTCCAGATCAGTGGATCCAGATTCTATAAAAGATTCCAATGAAATATTGTGATGACGCCTGAGCCACAAGAATCACCATGACGATAGCTCATGTCAGGTCCAACAAAATGTGTTTTTTACTCTCTCGTGTTTCTGTAATTTGTGACTTATTTTGTATTTTTACTACTAGCACGTACAGTTACATTGCTATATTATTAATGACTTGTATAACGCCTCAAAGAAGCTAGTCTACATGGATATGAAAAAAATAATAATCAAAAATAGGTGATTCGTCTTACTGGGACAAAAGATAAAGAAAATAGCCAAAGTTTAGACCACAAGGTCTTCGTTAGGGACAGGAAATAAAGTGAGAGCTATGAAGGACACATGAGAAAAATAAATAAATAAATATAAATGGGTCCTACCCGTAAAAACGACTGCAACCTAGCGTGTCTAGAGATAAGAAAACGCGCCACAAGAACACAAACCAAAAAAATGATTGCCAGTTCGGGGTGTTAAAAAAAAGAGAGATGTTAAAAAGAGAATGAGAAACAACCCAAATATTAATAATATTGTGTTAGAGAGTTAGAGAGTTAGAGAGTTAGAGAGTTAGAGAGTTAGAGAGGAGGTAGAAGATCGAAAGGGAAATGGATGAGAGGACGAGGAAAACATTTTTTTTTTTTGGTAAATGGGGTTAAAAAGTCAAAACAAAAACAAACAAACACGATGGGCATAGGATCATAGAATAAGAGTGGAAAAGGTAGCCTCAGGCAAAATAATGTTGAGTGTTAAGACCCTCGAGGCACCCCATACGATGAATCAGACGTTGTTCAAGCTGGACTCGACTAGCAGTGTCAGAGGAGCCGGATGTGAACGCAGTGACCTGCATGTCCATAAGATCATGGTGGCCCAGGCCGTTGAAGTGAATCGCTACTGGTGTGGATTCCAACCGGGATATGCCATAGAGGTGCTGGCAGAATCTGCCCCCAAGTCGTTTACCTGTATGGCCAATATATATTTTACTGCAACGTTTGCATATTATGGTATAGATGATGTTGTATGACTCGCATGTGACGCCATTGGTGATGGTTAGCGTGGCCCTTGGGAAATGATACCTTGCGGGTTTGAATGACAGACTCGCACATCTTGCATCGTGCTCGGCCGCAAGGTCGTGTGCCAAAGTGACAGGCACTCTTAGTTGTGAAACATTTGTAGACAAGAAGATCCTTCAGGTTCTTGTCATGTCTATAGGCCACTAGATGTGCCTCACTGAACACTTTTCTTGTCACTTCTCTTGACTGTGACTCTTATTCTATGACCTCCTGTCGATCGTGTTTGTTTTGTGTTGCTTTTAACCCCTTGTTTATTTATTTTATTTTATTTTTCTCATTCTCTCATCCACTTCCTTTTCCATCTTCTACCACCTCTCTAACTCTCTAACACAATATTATTAATATTTGGATTGTTTCTCATTTCCCTTTTTAACATCCCTTTGCTTTTTACACCCGGAAATGGCAGCCATTTTATGTTAATGTTCTTGTGACACGCTTTCTTATCGCTGGAAACGCTAGGTCGTAGTTGATTTTACCGGTAGTACCCATTTTTATTTATTCATTTATTTTCTAATGTGTCTTCTTAGCTCTTATTTTATTTCCTTTCACAGACAAACGCCGTGGAGCCGCAACGTTGGCTATTTTTCTTATCTTTTGTCCCAGTAAGACGAACTACCTATTTTCTTATCTTTTGTCCCAGTAAGACGAACTATCTATTTTCCTTATCTTTTGTCCCAGTAAGACGAACTATTTTGTTTTATTATCTTTTGTCACAGTAAGACAAACTATCTATATTTCTTATCTTTTGTCGCTGTAAGACGAATAATTTTTTTCCCTTATCTTTTGTCCCAGTAAGACGAACTATTTTGTTTTCTTATCTTTTGTCCCAGTAAGACGAACTACCTATTTTCCTTATCTTTTGTCCCAGGAAGACGACCTATTTTGTTTTCTTATCTTTTGTCGAAGTAAGACGAACTACCTATTTTTCTTATCTTTTGTCCCAGTAGGACGAACTACTTATTTTTCTTATCTTTTGTCCCAGTAAGACGAACTACCAATTTTCCTTATCTTATGTCCCAGTAAGACGACCTATTTTTTTTCTTATCTAATGTCCCAGTAAGACGAACTATTTTTTTTCTTATCTTATGTCCCAGTAAGACAAACTATTTTTTTTTCTTATCTTATGTCCCAGTAAGACGAACTACCTATTTTCCTTATCTTTTGTCCCAGTAAGTCGAACTATTATTTTTTTCCTTAACTTTTGTCCCAGTAAGACGAACTATTTTTTTTTCTTATCTTTCTTCCCAGTAAGACGAACTATTCTTTTTTTTCCTTATCTTTTGTCCCAGTAAGACGAACTATTATGTTTTTCCTTATCTTTTGTCCCAGTAAGACGAACTATTATTTTTTTCCTTATCTTATGTCCCAGTAAGACGATCTATTTTTTTTTCTTATCTTATGTCCCAGTAAGACGAACTACCTATGTTCCTTATCTTTTGTCCCAGTAAGACGAACTATTATTTTTTTTCCTTATCTTATGTCCCAGTAAGACGAACTACCTATTTTCCTTATCTTTAGTCCCAATAAGACGAACTATTATTTTTTTCTTATCTTTTGTCCCAGTAAGACGAACTATTATTTTTTTTCTTATCTTTTGTCCCAGTAAGACGAACTATTATTTTTTTTCTTATCTTTTGTCCCAGTAAGACGAACTACCTATTTTTGATTTTTCTAGTTGTCATATCCATCTACCATATTTGACATCTTACAGTAGTTCCCATCATCTCCTTCTCCAAGAAGTTACAATGTGTCAGTGTCAGTGGCGGGTTTTGAGCAGTCAACATAGGCTTTTGATTAGGGCCTGGCGCATTTAGAGCCTTGCGCACAAGTATACACTTGTCCATACATTAAGAATTTATTTAAAAGGGGTCTCCCAAGTTGACGCTTGTCTAAGGCCACGCCCAGCCTGGAATTGCAACTGTCAAGCGTTCTCCTTTTCAACTGGCAACTACGCTCCGATATAACAGAAGGACTTCTGTCAACGGTCGAAAGTTGTGTGCTTCGCCACAAAAGGAAAACTCAAGGAAAATAAGGGAAAAATAATTTTCTTTTCGCTCATTCTAATATGACCCAGCATGGACCCAAACTTTGGTATACAGTTGTAAACATGCCATACATGAGATACGATTAGATTAGAGACCGTCTCTACAGCGGAAGTCGTCTGCCATGAATCTCCAGTCTCCTCTGTCTCTTGCTTTACATAAATGAACAAAACTCAGATAGGCCACATAATGGCAAACACACAAAAAATAACTTACGTTGTTTGAAAAATGTCTGCTGTGATTAACAATTCGTGAACAGAGTAAGAACTGAAACCCAGATGGAGCAGAGGTGTGCCAAAAAAAAAAAAATCAACAAAGAAGGACGACTAAAAACAGACCTGAAGAGTTCAGAAAAAACTGACATAAAAAACAAGAGAAGAACTAGAACAGAATGTTCAGGCAGAAAATCTCCAGAAATCTGGCATGTGACAAGAAGACTGGCAGAAACGAGAGGGTAAAGGTGTTCATACTACTAGATGTAATTGTTGTTCAAATGAATTCTTCTTCTCCTACACTGGCGATTTGATTACGATGCTACATCAGACACGCTTTGTAGATCCGAGCAAAAAAACTCGTCACATCTTGTTAGCAAACAAGTCGTACGTTCTCTCGTGTTCAAATATATTCCGACAACTAGTAACAAAAACTGACAGACAAATTAAACACATTTCCTCAGTACACATATATATGGATAAATATTCTGCGAAAGTACTAATCATGAAAGATATAAATGACGGACGAGTGAATGAAGCGATTTTTCTTCACACATAAGACTAGCAGCTATGAGTTTGAACTTCACTAATCTGGTTGCAGACTAAATAGGAATACTAGATCAGAGGTCACAACAACTGCGTCTGAGACTACATACCGATAAGACACGATGACGAGAATAAATATAGCATATACACATATATAAATGTGTGAGTGTGTGTATGTGTGTGTGTGTGTGTGTGTGTGTGTGTGTGTGTGTGTGTGTGTGTGTGTGTGATCCGCATAGTTCCTGACGGTCTCTGATGAGACAAAGAAAGAACGGGATTATTGCTATGTCATACTTACTTAGTCGTTCCTCTTTTACCGTGAGATGTTGTTGCAAATGCTGGTGCAAGGCGTGGTTTGGTGGTTAGCTCTGAACAATGTTCCATGTGATATGAATAAAACAGTTATAAATGTCTGGCCATTGTTTTATCTTCTTGATATTCTTCAGTGATAGTGTATCGTGCCTTCTATGGAAGATTAAGCGAATGCGGGGGTGGAAGATTCTGAACTATAATTGAACCTTGGAATACGATTGATTTGATAAGTCATTTCCATTGAGTCCGTACATTTAATTCACAGTTATACATACATGATGATCAATTCCAATAGGAGTAGAAAATAAGTCCATAGAAGTAATGCATAAATTAATCAATAGCATAGACTGCTGGTTATGTGTCAATGTCCGTTATGAGGATACAATGCAGTATTGTCGTCAGAACATCACAGCTATATGCACGAGCAGATAGACATGGCTACCTGCCGACAGTGAGACTGCGAGTCTGAAATATATTCATACGAATTTGACGATTATTCTCATCCTTCTGAGGATTCTAGTTAAGTACTAACCTCCATATATTTCCTTCTCATATCGAGTTCTAGGACTGACCCTGGTCCATCAAAAATACACATATAAATGGCTATATCATGCCATTGAATTGGAAGGTTAGAAAAAAACGCAGCTATTCAGCTTGGCGGTCAAGTAACAAGGGGTCACGTTTCTTAGTTACCGACTGTGTCCTAAACAACGCTATACACGTCATAATCGATCGTGTATGAAGCGTTCAGTAATTGAAACATCTATCGCAATATATTAAATGTCTTAACCTTTACAATTGCACGTCTGGTAACCTTTAGCAGACGGCGTTAATATCATATACCGTAACAGATGTAGAGGTTTGGAAAAGAGAGCGCCATGCTATCCTATCGGCTATCCTCCTCCTGGCTTGGTTCCATTCTAGTCCTCGGTCCTTCAGAGATTGTCTAATGTTGTCCTCCCAGCGGACTCTGGGTCGTCCGGGAGGTCTGAATCCATGGCTCTTAGTTTCCCATACTTTTCATGGTAGCCGATCTTCTCCCATTCTGCAGACATGGCCAAACCGTCGTAGTTGGGACTGTTCTACTTGGGTCTGCAGGGGATGAGTTTTTAGGCCATGGCGTGTCGTCTGGTTGTGGACCATGTCTCTTCTTGTTACTTCAACCGCCTTCCTCAGATGCCTCATTTCTGAGGTTTGAATCTGGCTTTTGTGGGTTCTAGCCATTGCCATGACTCGCATCCATACATCAAGACTGGGATATAGGTTGAACGGTATACAGCTATCTTTGTCTTCTTCCCAGCCTCTCTTTTGCTGAGTGTCGTGTACCGACGTCTCACCGACTTTTTCTTCTGTCTATTATTTTATTCCTCTCCAAATCTCTCCTATCGCTAGACATGAAACCAGTTCTCTTCGGTTTTTTTTCCATTCTTATTATGAGAAAAGTCTCTCTCTCTAGTCTTATATTCTCATAGCACTTGCTAAACCCCGCGATTCTCACGGCTACGGGAAATAAATTATTCGCATGGCCAGCGAAAGTCATTCCACTTGGAAGGGGAAAAACAGTGCTACGACCAACCCGGAAGTCACTCTTTTGTGTCAAGCACTGATCATCATATATCAAGGAAGCCTGCACAATTAGAACGCTCGGACCAGTTGAAGAGATTGGATATTCCTGCGACCAACATGAACTACACGAACTTGTGTGTGAATGTGTGTGCGTGTGAGTGTGCGTGTGCGTGTGTGTGTGTGTGTGTGTGTGTGTGTGTGTGCAGGTGGGATGTGTAGCAAGATTTGGTACCACTTGCTTTGTTTGTGAAAAAATTTGTAACGCGACACACACAGCGATAATAGTGCAGGGACAACGCGGTGGGTTTTGCTTTGAAGTGACGGTGGACTGAAATATTGCGTTTCGTCTAGCCGAAAGTGTAGGAAAGAGCGAATATATGAAACATAGCCGACCTTTAAAATTTGCATTGACAGGAAAGAAAATCTAAAGCTACAAGAGCAAGCCTGGTTGAAAGATATTAAAACTATAATAATTTACATAAGGAGATAAAATATGAGTAATATCCAAAAGGATATTATTCAAATGTAAGTAGTTTTAAAAATAATTAATATTTTTCATCGTCATCACATCTGCTAAAAGTTGGCTCATGATCTTTAAAAATTTATTATAACTACATACCTCAACGGATTTCGATAAAACTTGAATAGAATGAAAGCTTCATATGGGGAAAATGAAAGGAAGGAAGGAAAGATATAAGTGTGTAGTGACAAGAAGAGAAAACATGTACAGAAAAATCACAGATCGCCTCAAACCAAGAGATTAAACGAAAATCTAAGCAGACTTCAGACGGTGCTTTCTCGTGCGGGAGAGTCGCCAAAATATAAGGACAGAGCGGGCCGTTTAAAACCAGACACACACAAAATCCAGACGCCAGAGTGAGAGACTGGAAGACAGTATCTGCAAGAAAAGTTTTTTTTACGCTGCATGCAGGGCAGATATACTTCATCTAATACAGCCTCACTGTGCGCTTATTAATCCTAGAGGGTATGTAAGTTTATTAAAGATAATTCTTTCTTTGATCCTTAGCCGCCGACCGTCAAAGCAGTCAGTGGCCATCACGCCTAGTGGCGTCTTGTAGGGCAACAACAAATTCATTCCACTTTTCTCGGTCGGCGGCCACCCTTCGTACAGTGCCCCAACTCTGGTTCATTCTTTGCATCTCAGCTTCCACAGTCCTCCGCCAGGTTGTCCTTGGTCGGCCTCTCTTTCGTTTTCCTTCAGGGTTCCAAAGCATAGCTGTTCTTGTGGTGGCATCGGGGTCTCTTCTGAGGACATGGCCAACCCAGCTCCAGCGTCTGCCAGCTATGATGGTGTGCATGTCCTCTTGCTTGCTCCGAGTAAGCAGATCTTGGTTGGTGACGGTATTCGGCCAAAAGATTCGGTGAATTTTTCTTAGGCATGTTGTGTGAAAAGAGGACAATTTCGACACCTCCCTCTCTGCAACTCTCCAGCACTCCGCACCATAGAGAAGCACAGAAAGCACACAGCTCTGATATAATCTTAATTTTGTGCTTGTGCTGTATTGAGAGGACTTCCAGATGTTGTTTAGGCTAAAAAAGGCTACTCTTGCCCTATTCATTCTGACGCTGATGTCCCCGCCTGCCCCGCCGTCTGGTGTCACTATGCATCCTAGGTATGTGAAGGTGTCTGTCTGCACCAGCCGCCGATTCCCTACCGACATGGGCCCAGGGCTGCTCACACCGAGCGCCATGACCCATGACTTAAAGATAATTGTGTGACTAATATCATTTTATTTCAGATTTTGTTTACGATTTGATTGTATCAGACATAATAAAAAGGGTATACAGGAAGCCAATGACGCTAACCAGAGATAACCTCCACCGGCATTGTCAGGAAGCATATCAATTAATTGGTTAGCCAAATATATCATGGCTAGTTCTTGCCTGGAAGCTTACGACATACCAGCAAGTACATAAGTGACTTGGCATCCATAAGTGGAAGGCAAAGGTTATATCTTATCCATGTAACATATTATATGATGTATTCATGTATTTTGTTATCTTCTGCACAGTAGGCACTATCTTATCATGCTATCTCTGTAACATACTACCATGAATCATTCATTTATATACAAACACTGAAGACATGGTCGCCCCATGAACATCAGTGATTGGTGAGCTTGTTGGAACACCCTAGCCACCTATTACCTTTTGTTCTAGGTTTTATGATCGTTCCTGATCGAGTTTATGATCGTTCCTGATCGAGTTTATGATCGTTCCTGATCGAGTTTATGATCGTTCCTGATCGAGTTTATGATCGTTCCTGATCGAGTTTATGATCTTTCCTGCTCGAGTTCGTGATCAAGTACAAACTAAAGACTTGAGGACCTTTGATCCTGCTAACTGGAGCCTAGTGGTCAAACAATCTTCAACACCTTAGTCCCCCGTAGTTATAGGGCGGGCTGAAGGAAAGTCTTATTGATTACCAGTGTGTCTCAGGATCCTCGAACAGACGTGGCGTAATGCAAGATGAGTTAATGTGTATCCAATCCTACAAACTACTGTGAGCGGTTTCAATAGCGACTGTCAATGATGAGAAAAGCTAGAGACTAAATAGCAAGAATTATCAAACTACTATCACAGACTTTATAATTTCATTGGAAGATACATCCAAGACTTATTATTATTATTTATTTTAATTTGTAAATATAAATAATCATACATTTTACCATCTTCCAACACCCATTTCTCATTACAAGGCTAGATAGATGTACATAATAAATTATGAAATTGTACTCATTTGACTTGGTAAATTTTTAACTGTTAAATTTTGAGTTACTTTTTCTAATTTAATTATATTGTCACATAGGGTTACTATAGCGAAAGTGGCGCAGCATACTTCTGAAGCCTAAATCTATTGTCCAGCTCAGAGTATTCACAGCCGTAACTCAATTGTGATATCAGTGTACTTCTCTGGCACTGGGACTTCATACTTTCTATAGAGAAATTCTACTTCTTCTCTACCATCATCATCATACCAGAAAAACCGTTCGCTACAGGATGATACCACCCAAGAGGTCTCCTACTCCTGCGCCGGGGGGAGGCCATAAGGAAAATTGTGGAAGGGACATAGTAATTCATTCTACTTGTAACTGTTCAGTGTAGCAGAAGTGAGATTTATGGGCCCCGGAGTGGGTATTTCTAGTTGCTAAAATCCGAAGTGGGATCTTTGAGCGGGTATGTGTCTATATAGATATTTTAAATGTATTTTCCTTCAGAACAATAATTGTTATTTGCATATTACATGTTACTCAACTAGCTCTAATGCATGCTTTGCTGAAGTCGTAACTAATCACTGATCTTCTTCTCACATCATGGCAGAAATAAGACAGGGTTAAATAGTTGATGTATATTATTGTTGTTACTTTGGGATTTGTATTACTAAACTAAAATGGAACAGAAAGTATAATACTGGTCCTTGTACTTTCTATTTCTTATATGTTCCATTGTTCTTTGTCAAGACTGCAAACTTGATTAGTGTGTTCTCAATCACTTCTTATCCCTTTATCTCTTATTGGACATTAATGTGTTTTTCATCATGGAATGTCCTTTACACGTTTTTAATGCACTTCTATGCACATACCAAGTTTGATGAGTGGAGAACTATTCTGTTATCAGTTATATGAATGATATTTCAGACAGTAACTAGGACTATAAGAAAGTATACCATTATTTAGCTATTTAATGAATTTACCACTTGATTGGCAAAATGTAAGTCAGCGATTCTCAAGCCCTTGAGACCACGACTATCCTCCAAATGATTTACTGCTCTAGTAGCAAGAATTTAAATCAGTGGTTCTCAGACCTTGGCAGCAATGACACCTCAACATGTTAAAGCAGCATAGAAAACTATTACCCAGTGGTTCTCAATCCATTGTTGACAGTGACCCCAAAATTAAAATACTGCTCTATGGGCACTAGGTGAACCAGTGGTTCTCAACCATTTGATGACCCCAGCCCCAAACCTCAGAGTTTGTGAAACTCATTGCCCACATGGGGGAAAACCACTGCTGTAAATAAGCAGACAGTCAGATAGAGGTTGAAAACTCCAGATACGCTATAATGTCAGTTAAGAAGGAGTATTTCATAGGTAATAGATAACACACTGTTACTGAATGGTAGTTAGCATTGTGTTAATTTAATTTCTGATGGACGCTTATCGGTGTAAATTTTTAGATAGGTTAAAAGATATTTATGGTCCCGTCTGAACAGAGGTGATAGTGATAAATATGTGAGAATAAAGGTGTAAGAAATAGGTTTCACGAGTGAATAGTTTAAGGAAAAGATCTGTCTCTGGAATGAGTAGTTTCTCTAGTCCAGCCTGTCTATACGACTAAATTTTAGTATAAGACAATCTAGTACCTCCTTATATCTAGAACTATAAGTTAAACTAAACAACAAACACACAATTATGTGACAACAAGACACACAAACGTGACAAACTATGGTTAATGGATATGGGTCTGACAAACACACAAAGTTAAGTTCTTTTTGTTGTTTATTATCATTAAACTTTACAACATCAAACATATAGAGAAATCAATAAAATAATGTTTACAGACATAAGAAAATAACCGAATAAGTGTCATCCCCCTTGTTGAGAAAGGATCCCAAAAGAAGTTAATAACCCAAAGGTCAAAGATTAGCACTAGGTTACAGAATAGACTGTGAAGAACATGTTCCCACTAAAATACTACTCAGTAAAGTACACAAGTCTAGCGAAATAATAAAAAAAGAAGTTAGTACAATGCTTGTAACAAATGAAAATATTCTCTCTCTCTCTCTCTCTCTCTCTCTCTCTCTCTCTCTCTCTCTCTCTCTCTTTCTCTGTCATACGTGGCCACAAACAATCTCGCTTACCCAATCGTTGTGTTGATATCCCTTGGAAAAAAGAATACAATAGTTCCTGAATCTATACTGTCAGGTGGGTTGCCAAATTAGCCCGGGTCCAGCATACATATCGAATAATAATTACAAGGTGGACGCCAAATTTGGTGGTTTAATTTTCCCTGGGTGAAACAAAGGTCACCGCGACGAATAGTTACTGAAGCAAGACGTGCTCTGGACGTTCACAGTTGCAAAAGGAGAAAAATAATACCATTATTGCGAAACATCTGGTTGCTAAAAAAAATGTTACAATATGTAAAAAGAAAATGATGATGGTAAATCCTATCGGCTGGCTCTATGGTGAGTGCCGATTTTGAAACAGCGTAACTTTCTGGATCACTCCGTTGATACGGCTGAAAAATGTCAGGAATATATGTTCTTTCGTATGCCCAGTGGGCTGGAAAAATTGAAATAATTCTGGGTACGGTACAGTCCCGATAAGATTTAATTTTAATGTTTATTGGTCGCTTTGGCCCAACCGGTTCACGAAGAAACTTGTGACTTGTAAGCCAAGAAGAAGACACCATTAATCCTTCTCTGAATGAAGAAAGAGGACCGAACTAGCCCAAAAAGTCGAAGACCCAAATTAAGACCGCAGGCCGCTGGGTTTTGATCAGGTACTATTTAGGAAGAAAAGAACATTTATGAGAAAATGAAATGCTACTATACTATCCACACGTACGTTTTCCGCTATGGCATGTCGGGAAAAAAGGTATGCGCCCTCCCCCGTTATTGCCCGCGAGAAAATGAACAGCTCACAAAGTCAATTATTACTTAATTTATCCATACGCGCACTTTAACAAATATCGCCTGTCACTACTAGCTATTTGATTTGCTGGTGTCTGTTGTTTAGTCACATGATATAACATTAGTCACTTATATAATTTCACGCAATGAAATATAATGCGAATTCTATTATGTTACTCATCCGTCACGCGTAATAATCCCAGTCAGCTAAACCGTATCTTCTTGTGTAAGAAAGTGGGGTGATGGAATTTACATTAAACTGAACAACTGGCAAGAAAATATCTACGCGTTATGTTATTTCTCTAGTTTTAACACTAGGGAATCAAAGTGAATTAAAATAGTAAACTTAACACATTTTAACACTTAAGCACAATTTCTATTACCACAAATCAGAAAATGAAATCCCCACGGGACAATTTAACACATTTAGCGAAGAATAGTTCTAGTCTGGCGTGTTTAGATTATCTAAAATTTCCGAGCGACTCTGATAACTGATCTGGCGAGAACGCAGTATATATACAGATAATGGTGTTTTTATCACTAGAGGATGTTATAATTCTCAACATTCTGCATAGCAAAGAAATCAGGAAACTGCGTTTCCTGGATCAAAGGTTTTATCGTTCGCTCTACTCAGCGATGCTGACCGACATCAGAAGACTTGGCCGTGCAACGGGCCTCTTTTAGATTTTGTCCCCTTTCGCAGATCAAACAATTTACCTCCCCCTGAACGTACGAACATCAAAGGTGGTCGGGAAAATATTATCGCCCCTGTATTTCTTCACACAGTCCGTTATTTCCACGTGCATCTGTCTAATGGCCGATAATTGGCAGATCGGCTTGCGTGAGAAACTCAGGTAAGCAAACGTGATTCGCTCCCCTGTTAAGACTGGCAGGTTGAGAAAAGTTGATTAACAACTCTGTTGTTATGTTCCCAGAAAAAAGGATGTGGATTCAAAGGTGAGTCACACAAACAGAAAATAGCGTGGTTTGGCTTAGCAAATGGTAGACACTAGATGGGAAACAACGGCTGTCAAATTACTGTAAGCTATATTTTCATTATACGTCACAATCGGCCATCAGACCTAGATGATTGCTCTTGATACTCCTAATGGGACTTCAATTGTTTCATCCTCCAGTCCACCCAGGTTACGGTTACAAGGTACTAACCCAGGTTACGGTTCCAAGATACTAACCCAGGTTACGGGACTAGGGTAAAAACCAGGTTACAATTCCACGGTACCAAAGGTTACCCCTACCAACCATACCCTATTAACCAGGTTGCAATACCAAACAAAACCATATCCTATAACTCAGTAACCCATTCCATACCACACAACCCATAAGCAGAAGAGGTATTAAGCAGGGTCGACTTACTCCATGCTTATCTGTAATGCGCACTGAGTCCAGCGAAGCAGCCTCTGTCACCCTCTTGTCACGTAGAAATTATGATCAATAAATTTTCTATTGTTCTCTTCTTTCTCTACCCGTGTCCTCTATTTTATTATCGCTCTTGTATCCTTTTCGTGTGTTTTTCGCATTCTTACGTTTGCGACTATAAACATTACTATTTTCCCATTCTAACGTTTACCCGCTTTCTTTCTCATACTGGGATACGCATTTCTATTATGTAAGACTTCAGCCACTTAGGTAGACGAGAAACTGTGAATATGCAGCTATCTCAGACATACGAGCAGACTTCTGTCTGCACATTCAGCTGACACGCGCTTTTTCATCGGCTGAGCGCTCAGGTGAGGTGTCAAACCGACATCTCCTAGGCGCAGTTTGAGACATTTGTCTAGAAATCCCATCTGACACGGCATTCACTGTGGGCCCTGGTCAGCGTGAGGTGTGAAGACGAGAAGTGTCAGTTGTGGCAAACGTCTAGTAATGGGAAGTGTTAAATGTAAGGTGTTTAAGACGGAAAGGGGAGATTATTTCGTTTTGCGAAATAAGTTGGGATCCCTTTGTCTGGTAATAGATATAACCAGAATGTTAAACTTTATTTTCATTCAGTCCTCAAAATTCGCAGTAGACAGGTTGCTCGTGAATAGAATAAGCTGTATAGCGAAGTTTCTCAGTTTGTTTCGACAATTTGTCGAACTTCTAGACTTCAATAAATATATCAGCGTATGATTCTAAAGTTGTGCGACCACCTGTAGTTCTGTGTTGAGGTAAATATATATATCTAGATTTTGTGAGTGATTAAGTGTTAAATCGCTTATTTTATTTACCGAGTTCTTTTGTGCAGAGTGAATAATTTATAAGTCTGTTATATTCTCTAGCTGACGAGTTACAGTGGAAAAACAGAATAAATTATAATTTCTAGCTTAAACTCAGTCGGCTATTAATGAATTTAATTTAACTTCTAAATAATCAGACGAGAGAATATATTTTAAACTAACTTATAAATGCTAGATGCCTCATGAGTGTTGACGGAATACGTATGTATTCCTAATTCATGAGGATTGATGATTTTGTGTATATAACTTATTTCACGGGAAAGTTTAAACGTCAAGTCAAGCTCTATGCTTGCCGTTCACAACGTAAGTTATATTGAGTACATAATATGTAAAATATTTCATATGTGTTTTTTCTTTATTCAGTGAATACTGGGGTAACCCAATTTTGCCGGCGTTTAGTACAGAGACATACCTGTGAGAAACATAAACAGTTTATATCTTTAACCACGTGGGTATTCAAGTAACACCTGTCTGACAGGGTGTGTGCCTTCATAGATAGACAGAATAACAATCCCACTAACGGGTTTTGTTTTTAAAGAATAAATGCTTATACTGGGCCTTTGAGCCAGATCAGATTTCTGCACAAACTCTATGTAAATTTTTAGCCGTTGTGGCAAGTAACATATTAACGTCAGTAACATTCCGACGGAGTTTTGACTAATGGTGTGGTGACCAAATATAGTCCTTTCCTGAACGTAGACACCGATCTGACATTCCTCAAATTCTAGAAACCTAAGCTATTGACACTGTGCTCGTTGTTAATGTTCGTGCCTGGACAATTTTAATGTGACCTAAACAGACATCCGAAAAAATAAGAACACCCAAGGAATCGTTCCCGGAAGCAGAGAATTCATCCCGTCTTTTTGGAACTGGGGATTTCTTGGTCAAAGACTGCCATTGACGATTCTGTGTGTGAAGGTCCTAAAAATTGTGTTTCCAGAACTGGCTATCGAAGCTGTGAGTATGAACAAATGCACGTGATCACGACTGAATGAATAGAGTGAATGCAGCACGGAGTGATTTCTTTATTGTGGTAATTGGGCACCCATTTTGCTGCCTTAACTTTCTGTATGCAAGTATTGCTAATCATATTTCCCTTAAAATAGAGCAGAGATATCACCTTAAAAGGGGGAAATATTAGACCTAATCATATGAATCCTTGATTCCTTGGGGCTATCACTTTCTTCCAACCGGTTTGTGGGCATACCTGGAGGGATAAGATCATACTGTGGGTCTATCATTTTGGTAGCATTTTTATTGACTTTATGACTATTTGTATATGTTTTTTTGTTGTTGTAATTTCTATGTGTTGTGATGAAATTTTAGATGATAATTAAAACTTCTCTTGAAATTAATCAGCGTGTTGGTCAGCTCGTTCTAGAATATCTATATAATCATTGTTATAGTTTCCCACGTGTGTGCGTCTACATATTGTCGATTGTGTTTGTGTGTGTGCACTTGAGTGGTAACATATATTAATATATATATATATATATATATATATATATATATATATATATATATATATATATATATTATAGACTGTCTGACTCCTCTGGATCTGTTGTAGAAGATAGGCGGAAAGAGAGAGAGATTCTCGATTTCCAGGACAGCCTCTATAAATTTCTACCATCTCACTCGTGGAAATCCATTTCTATTATCATTTCTCACTGTGACTATCACTTATTCTAATCTATTCAGAAGGGACCAACCCAAGTCTTAATTCCCCTATCAAAAATCTACGACAGAATGGGGTCTCGTCTATCGGGATTTTGAACTTAAGATTCTGTATTCTGAAATAGAGTAAGAGTGTGATGTCTTGTGAGTTTTGTATCCCTTAAAAATAATTTATCCCCTAGACGTAACGATCTGTTTATGGGCGTGCTGACCACACAACTAATAATTGTTTTTCCACAGCATTATTGAGCATTATACATTTGAGTTACAGGTTGATTTTGTCGGAATATATGTTAATTACTGATTTTGTAATACTAAACGCTGGTAAAGTTTGTGGGTGTATAACATTCACAGGGTTCTGAAGAAGTAGGTGTTTGAGCTAAGCTAAGGAGTGCGTTCAGACAATTACGTCCTGTAAATTGCCTCCCTTACCCTAACTGTCTTCAGGGGTGAACTTATAGTGGATTAAAAATTAAGCGCATTTGTTTTTCCTCCAAAAATTTTTGCAATAATTATTTTGCTTCCACTGTAGCAACTTTTTTTTTCAGTGAGTAATCTTAACTACCATTTATTTGGCGTAGTCGTCTGCATTATGTGCTTTATTGCCGATTAATAGCAGCGATAGTTAGATACTATATCATAGGAGGAGGTATCCCAGGTTATAAGTATATCAACTTTTGTTTGGTATTTTCTCGCAAGTGGTAGGAACCAGTGTATCTTTTTCTTATCTCTTTCTCGTCTAAATCTCAGCCACTGACTTATTATGGCAGAGAGGGCGAAGCTTAGACAGCTCCTCAGGGGCGAAGCGAGAGAAGAAGGTTTGGACGGAGACGAAGCGAAAGCTTTTGTCAGGGACGAACTTGAGAGATATGATGCGGAGAGGAAAGTAGCTGAAGCTAAAGAGCAGAGGAAGATGGAGGAGGAAATGGAAATCCGCAGGGAGAGACAGCAAGAGAAGGAGAGAGAGGAAAGAGAGAAGGAGAGACAGAATGAGAAGGAGAGGGAGGAGAGACAGCATGAGGAAAAAGAGAGACAGAGACAGTATGAGTTGGCGCTTAAGACTCTAGAGCTCCAAAGTCATGGTGCTGCCTCTACCACCAGCAATGGAGAGTCATCTTCTCATTCCTCGTTAACTGATCCTTCTAACACACAATCTACTCATCTCACCGCTATGTCGTTCACTATAGAATCTTTCCCTTGTCCTAATGAGAAGATTGACACGTATCTAGAAAAATTTGAGAAAATCGCAACTCTGTACGGTTTAGAGAGGTCGCGTTGGAATATGAAGCTTTCTCAGGCGCTGAAAAGCAGTGCGTATGATGTTTACGCCAAACTGGAAAGTGGCCAACAAGACAATTACGACTTGTTGAAGAAAGCTTTGCTTGAGCGTTTTGAAATGAATGCTCGCACATTTTTGCAACTGTTTCGCAACAGCAGGCAGGAGAGCTCTGAAACTTTTCAGCAGTTCTCATCTTGGTTAAAGGGATACTTGACAAAGTTCCTTGAGCTTTCACAGCTCCCCTCTACCTATGAAGGTTTGGAGTAATTTGTTATAACAGAACAAATAAAGAACAGTTTGTCTGCTGATACCCGGAGATTTCTAGCTGAGCAGGGTGCAGGAAAGCTTGAAGACATCTTAGAAAAGTCTGAGCAATATCACAATGCGCTGGCTGAACTGCCGGTCACAAAACGTAAACCGACAGAAGAGCATTTTCGAAAGAATAATCTAGATCAATCTTCTCATGCTTCTCATGCTTCTAATCAGAATAACCACAGAGAAACTGGACCTCAAAACCCCCCTCCTGAAAAATCCAAGTTCTACAAGAACAAGTACCCCAACCACAGTAAACAGTCTGATCAACCCGACCGCCCTACATGGCAGCGCAGCCAGAAAGGACAAGGTGGAAAAGGGAGAACCCCTGAGCACGGGACATATGATCAGACCGAGCACACCGAGCCTAAACGCATCGGATGCTTATTAACAGTCTCGCAAGGCAGAATTATTGACAGTGATTCCCAACCTGTTGGGGATAGACCCTCAACGCGAGGTACTGTTATATTGAACGGTTCTCAAACTTTGTGTTTATTTAACACGGGGCTTTCTTATGATTGCATTGTTGCAAGACACCTGGTCAAACTAGGTCAAGAGACAGAAGAGACCGTCCAATTTTGTGGAGTTTCTGAGAGTGATGCACCTACAGCGCTTCCCATCGCATTGGTGGAGATACCCTCTGACTTTGTCAGAGGTGTGATCAAAGCGGCTGTTATGGATGACCCCATCTACCCAGTCATACTTGGCGGTAGATATGTGTCTATTGGGAAACCGGAAGAGCCGATTGTGGCAGCAGTAACTACAAGAGGGCAAACCAAGAAGGAACGGGAGCCTGCGCCTAATTTGTTACCCATGGAACTTAAAGAAGCGCAACAAAAGGACCCTACTTTGGCAAGCTGCTTTAGGAAACTGCCCACGGCTAAGGAACCCAGACAGCACGGGGAAATTTTTTCTAAGGATGGCGTACTTTATCGCAGAACGGGCAAGCCTGACCAAGGTTACAACCAGCTCCTAGTACCGAAACAGTACAGAAGCCAAATCCTAGAAATGGGGCACTCTCTTCCCTTCAGCGGACATATGGGACAGAACGCCACAAACCAACGGATAACCACTCATTATTGGTGGCCAGGAGTAAATACTGATATTATCAGGTATGTAAAATCCTGTGCCCAGTGCCAATGTGTACCACCCAAGCAACGGACACCCCCAGTCTCGTTGGGTGAAATGCCAATAAAGGGAACACCATTCGAACGGGTTGTGATCGACATTTTAGGGCCCTTAGAAATTTAAAGAAGTCTGAGGTCATGACGCTCAATGTGAGCAACCCTGAGCCCATATCAGTAAGGAATCAGCAACTGGTACAGACAGATACCTTCACATACCTAGGAAGCATAGTAACACCAGACAGTGGGGCAGGCAAAGACATCAACATCAGAATGAATAAGGCAAGAACAGCCTTCTTTAGCCTAAATAACATCTGGAAGTCCTCCCAATACAGCACAAGCACAAAATTAAGATTATACCAGAGTTGCGTGCTTTCTGTGCTTCTCTATGGTGCGGAATGCTGGAGAGTCACAGAGAAGGAAATGTCAAAATTGTCCTCTTTTCACACAACATGCCTAAGAAAAATTCACCGAATCTTTTGGCCGAATACCATCACCAACCAAGATCTGCTTACTCGTAGCAAGCAAGAGGACATGCATACCATCATAGCTGGCAGCCGCTGGAGCTGGGTTGGTCATGTCCCCAGAAGAGACCCCGATGCCATCACAAGAACAGCTATGCTTTGGACTCCTGAACGAAAGCGAAAGAGAGGCCGACCAAAAACAACTTGGCGGAGGACTGTGGAGGCTGAGATGCAAAGAATGAACCAGAGTTGGGGGCACTGTACGAAGGATGGCCACCGACCGTGCAAAGTGGAATCAATTTGTTGTTGCCCTACAAGACGCCACTAGGCGTGATGGCCACTGACTGCTTTGACGGTCGGCGGTTAAGGATCGAAGAAGAAGAAGAAAGGACTAAAAGAAGGAACAGGTTTATCCTGACCTTAGTCGACACATGCACTTTATGGGCAGAAGCTATAACGCTAACATGCGCAGATGCCAAGCATGTCGCAGAAGCCCTAGTGCAGATTTTCACTCGGTTGGGATTCCTTCAGCAAGTGTTGACGGATAACGGATCTCCATACCGAAACCTGTTGATGGATGAGATCGTGAAGATCTTGAGGGATCAGCACATCTACACTAAGCCTTACACTCTGGCCAGAAGTGGGTTAGTAGAACGTGTTAACGGAAACCTCAACATGATGTTAAGTAAACTGGCACAAGTGAAACCTGAAGATTGGGATTGTTGCATTCCGGCAGTTTTATTTGGCTACAGAGAATCTCCTCATACTTCCACAGGATTTCCGCCAGGTACGCTTTTATTCGGCAGACCCATTAAGGGCCCGCCCGAAGCCTTACTGTGGTCGCTGACAGACCAGAAGGCTGATGAGACAGTTGTCTCAGCAAGTAAATATGTGTCGGATTTAAAAGGAAGGTTGAAACTAGGATGGGACCTAGCAACGACCAACTTTAAGCAAGCACGCACAAAGCACGCTAACCGATATAGGAAAGTCGCGAAAGAAAGAGAATTGGAAGCAGGAGAGAAAGTTTTGGTGTTACTCCCTTCCGGAAACAACCAACTGAGGATCGGATGGCAAGGGCCATTTACCGTCCTGAAAAAGATTTCTAAGGCTAAATACCAGATCTCTATTCAAGGAAAGGAAAAGGTTTTCCATTTAAATCTGTTAAAGAAATTCTTGGAAAAACCAGTGCCAAACTCCGACCATCTCCTGACGATCGCCAAAACTGACGAAGATGACGATAGTGGCAGTGAAATTCCACTGCACACACACGAAATCTTTCAAAAATGTCAAAAGCGGTGACGCTCTTTCAAGCGCGCATGGGAGACATTCCAGAGAAAGGAAACTTTGGGAGTAGACTTGAGTAGGAATTGGAGAGAGATGGAGGGGAAGATGAGAGAGAAGAGGACAGACACACTGAAGCTACGGATATAGGACATTTATTTCCATAACGAAGACATGGACTGCTTCCATATCTTAAGGGGGGGGGGGGAGACGTTCTGTCACGTAGTGATTATGATCAATAAATTTTCTATTGTTCTCTTCTTTCTCTACCCGTGTCCTCTATTTTATTATCGCTCTTTTATAATTTTCCTGTGTTTTTCGCATTCGTACGTTTGCGACTATAAACATTACTATTTTCCCATTCTAACGTTTACCCGCTTTCTTTCTTATACTGGGATACGCATTTCTATTATGTAAGACTTCAGCCACTTAGGTAGACGAGAAACTGTGAATATGCAGCTATCTCAGACATACGAGCAGACTTCTGTCTGCACATTCAGCTGACACGCGCTTTTTCATCGGCTGAGCGCTCAGGTGAGGTGTCAAACCGACATCTCCTAGGCGCAGTTTGAGACATTTGTCTGGAAATCCCATCTGACACGGCACTCACTGTGGGCCCTGGTCAGCGTGAGGTGTGAAGACGAGAAGTGTCAGTTGTGGCAAACGTCTAGTAATGGGAAGTGTTAAATGTAAGGTGTTTAAGACGGAAAGGGGAGATTATTTCGTTTTGCGAAATAAGTTGGGATCCCTTTGTCTGGTAATAGATATAACCAGAATGTTAAACTTTATTTTCATTCAGTCCTCAAAATTCGCAGTAGACAGGTTGCTCGTGAATAGAATAAGCGGTATAGCGAAGTTTCTCAGTTTGTTTCGACAATTTGTCGAACTTCTAGACTTCAATAAATATATCAGCGTATGATTCTAAAGTTGTGCGACTACCTGTAGTTCTGTGTTGAGGTAAATATATATATATCTAGATTTTGTGAGTGATTAAGTGTTAAATCGCTTATTTTATTTACCGAGTTCTCTTGTGCAGAGTGAATAATTTATAAGTCTGTTATATTCTCTAGCTGACGAGTTACAGTGGAAAAACAGAATAAATTATAATTTCTAGCTTAAACTCAGTCGGCTATTAATGAATTTAATTTAACTTCTAAATAATCAGACGAGAGAATATATTTTAAACTAACTTATAAATGCTAGATGCCTCATGAGTGTTGACGGAATACGTATGTATTCCTAATTCATGATGATTGATGATTTTGTGTATATAACTTATTTCACGGGAAGGTTTAAACGTCAAGTCAAGCTCTATGCTTGCCGTTCAAAACGTAAGTTATATTGAGTACATAATATGTAAAATATTTCATTTGTGTTTTTTCTTTATTCAGTGAATACTGGGGTAACCCAATTTTGCCGGCGTTTAGTACAGAGACATACCTGTGAGAAACATAAACAGTTTATATCTTTAACCACGTGGGTTTTCAAGTAACACCTGTCTGACAGGGCGTGTGCCTTCATAGATAGACAGAATAACAATCCCACTAACGGGTTTTGTTTTTAAAGAATAAATGCTTATACTGGGCCTTTGAGCCAGATCAGATTTCTGCACAAACTCTATGTAAATTTTTAGCCGTTGTGGCAAGTAACATATTAACGTCAGTAACATTCCGACGGAGTTTTGACTAATGGTGTGGTGACCAAATATAGCCCTTTCCTGAACGTAGACACCGATCTGACATTCCTCAAATTCTAGAAACCTAAGCAATTGACACTGTGCTCGTTGTTAATGTTTGTGCCTGGACAATTTTAATGTAACCTAAACAGACATCCGAAAAAATAAGAACACCCAAGGAATCGTTCCCGGAAGCAGAGAATTCATCCCGTCTTTTTGGAACTGGGGATTTCTTGGTCAAAGACTGCCATTGACGATTCTGTGTGTGAAGGTCCTAAAAATTGTGTTTCCAGAACTGGCTATCGAAGCTGTGAGTATGAACAAATGCACGTGATCACGACTGAATGAATAGAGTGAATGCAGCACGGAGTGATTTCTTTATTGTGGTAATTGGGCACCCATTTTGCTGCCTTAACTTTCTGTATGCAAGGATTGCTAATCATATTTCCCTTAAAATAGAGCAGAGATTTCACATTAAAAGGGGGAAATATTAGACCTAATCATATGTATCCTTGATTCCTTGGGGCTATCACTTTCTTCCAACCGGTTTGTGGGCATACCTGGAGGGATAAGATCATACTGTGGGTCTATCATTTTGGTAGCATTTTTATTGACTTTATGACTATTTGTATGCGTTTTTTAAATGTAATTTCTATGTGTTGTGATGAAATTTTAGATGATAATTAAAACTTCTCTTGAAATTAATCAGCGTGTTGGTCAGCTCGTTCTAGAATATCTATATAATCATTGTTATAGTTTCCCACGTGTGTGCTTCTACATATTGTCGATTGTGTGTGTGTGTGTGTGCACGTGAGTGGTAACATATATTAATATATATATATATATATATATATATATATATATATATATATATATATATATATATATATATATATATATATATATATATATTATAGACTGTCTGACTCCTCTGGATCTGTTGTAGAAGATAGGCGGAAAGAGAGAGAGATTCTCGATTTCCGGGACAGCCTCTATAAATTTCTACCATCTCACTCGTGGAAATCCATTTCTATTATCATTTCTCACTGTAACTATCACTTATTATAATTTATTCAGAAGGGACCAACCCAAGTCTTAATTCCCCTATCAAAAATCTACGACACCTCTGAACCCATAGAACTGTTTATGCTACCTAAGTGCTGGGGGCAGACCAAACCAAGAGAGTCCGAACACAAATCATCTGCAGGCCTTGTGAGAGATGAGTATAACACCTACCAGCATTACAACAATAGAAGAGATCTCCTAGTCCATGTGATGACCATAGTAGTTGGTTTTATCTAAACAGTAGAGCTAAACGTTTTTCATATTTATATGCACATTCAGATATGTGAGAATCTATACTCTTTTATTCAATTTAACTTAACAGCGTCTGTTGTTATTGTTCTTGTTAACTTTATTTGGGCTGTATTTTGTTTTAAACATAAATCTACACCCTGGGGGCAGAGCCATAATTAAACTAACTTCTAGTGGGTCGGAATATTTTAGTTAATGTGGCTGGACACCAAATTTCCGTTCTCAGCCTTTTGTGCTTTACATAGTCCTTTTGAAAGATTTTTGAGAGAGAATTTATCGTCCAGAAAATATCCTGTTTAGTTGCCAGAATTCTCTTTGCGTTAAGGATTTCAAAGTACACTATTTCCCGAGGAGAGGCAGTTTCATCGAACTCATAGGCTATCAATAAGACATTATTATCTTTATTCTTCCATTCCATCCAATCTGTCCTTCTCCTCAAAATTACCCCACGACACTGAGGAATCCTCGATTTATGACCTGAAAATGTCTCCCAGCTGATGCTCTTCGGGTAGCGAAACTCTTCTTTGATGCCTCCCTTCTAGCATATGACAACTCCGAGGTATTTAAAGTGGTTAACCTGCTCCAGGACCTGTTCTCCAAGCTTAATCTGATGCATTCTTTCCTCTCGTGATATCACGATGGTTTTTGTTTTAGAGCTTCTGATGACCATTCCTCTCTTCTCCAGCTCTTTGTTTTTTGCGGCAACATTGGCAAAGCTGGAAGAATAGATGATAGTATTAAAACACGAATACAAAAGACAAGAGAAGATTTCATTGCATTTGAAAATATATGGACATCGAAAGTCAAAACACAAAATTAAGAGACTTCAGCTGAAATACCAAACCAGCATTATTGTATGCCCGTGAAACATTAAGACACACAGATAATCAAACGACAATCATCTGATGACAAGATCAATTATGTGGATCTAATGACAAAATCAAAAATGTAGAACTGATGACAAGATCACTAATGTGGAACTGATGAAAAGATTACTAATGTGGACCTGATGACAAAAGTCAGACTAATATCAGTGGAACACGAGATAAGGAAAACAAACGTCGGCGTTAGATGGGATACACGATCAGCAAAGCAGATGATAGTATTGAAAGTCTGGTTTCCCCAGCGCAAGAGAAATATAGACGGCGCTAAAACACAATCAGAAAGGAGCTGGAGAGTGACATGGCAGGAATAAAATAGGCATTGAATGACCTTGAAATGATGTTCTGTCATAGGACAGGGCGATTCGGCGTGACTTTGTTGTTTGCCTATGTTTCCCTGGGAACAGAATGATAATTAATGAATGAAAGAAGAAACTCTGGTAACGTGAAATCTGCGATGGCCAAAGGCAAAATCTATGAACAAAGTAATTCTTGATGTAAACAAAATAGACGAATCACTCGCAGTATACCACGCGATACGGTCTCAGATGCTGTCATTGCCGGGGGTGGAGTTAAGGATGAGGTCTCAGTACAAAAAGGTAAAGGTCCCATAGCAGATACTGCCGTTTGGGAATGAAGCGAAAGACGCCTCACTTATATTAGGTCCAGCTTTATGAGGTGGGGTTCCCTTTCTCGCTTACTTAACTCAACATCAGAGTCAGGTACCCATTTACAGCTGGGTAGACAGGAGCTTGGAGGTACCAGGTTTCAATCCCCGGAACCTGGTAACTTTGGCCACCGAGATGCAAATTTTTTAACCCCTCAGCCACTCCGACACACGAGATGCAATAGTTTTAACCGCTCAGCCACTCCGACCCACGAGATGCAATAGTTTTAACCGCTCAGCAACTCCAACCCTACGAAATGCAACCGTTTTAACCACTCAGCTACTCCAACCCTACGAGATGCAATAGTTTTAACCACTCAGCCACTCCAACCCTACGAGATGCAATAGTTTTAAACACTAAGCCACTCCGACCCTAAGAGATGTAATAGTTTTAACCACACAGCCACTCCGACCTGTAGCAAAGTTTGATTTGCTGGGGAGGTTATGATGGTATCCTAAAAGAATGAAATCCGTGTCTGTATTAACCGTGTGAGGTCAAGCACATGTAGGCCCCTGACTCTATAAATGATGATGATGAATTATGTGCAGGGAACCTAACGCTACCTCCCTAGATCTCACACGGTCACTATTTTGGCTCTAGTGTCTGGTGTATGATGTACCTAGTGTCTAGGGGAGAAATTAAATGACGGTACACAACACAAAAACACTTTAATTTTCTATGAGGAAGTGAATAAAACCAGTGGTTAAGTTTTTCTTTAAAATGAATGTTTTTTCTGTACAATTTAATCTGCCTGTCCAGTCATATCTTTTGGACAGGTCTTTGAAAATGAGGACAAGATAGTTTACAGAAAAGATCAACTAAAATATCTGGACTCTTTGTCCACTAACTATAAAGTCAATATATATCTTTCCTATTGGAATGTTCACAGCTTACACTTTATTCATCTAAGAGGGAGAGTCACTGTGTATGAGGGGCTGTAGTTTCATCACACCTCATAAACTTCCTGAGTATGATTTGAAATACCAGAGTTTATTCAAACGAAAGTGTCAGATATACCCAGATGCTTAACACATCACCTGGGATTCCTTGAAGAATGATAATACAGTATGAAGTTGCAGAAAATCTCGATCTCTCAAAATGCCCAAGCTCCTCCCGTTATCTTTTGACAGCATAAACGAATGGTCGGAGACTTGATGGCTTTATTCTCTCTCAGCAGGTTTCCTGTTACCGGCTGGCAACAGGAAATAAAACCTCTGCAACAAAAGGACACCCTGGCCTTTTATATCTGATCACTTATTATATTTATTATTTTCCTACGGTGATATGGGGTCAGCCTCGCGTGCATTACAGGTGCACTCGCCCCTAATTTTAAATGACTCACCCTTGCTGTGACCACACCTCAGGTCCCTATGGCAGATACGCCACTGTACGTTTACATGGTCTTCCTTAATAAAATAATGTGGAGTAACCACATTTCCTTTGGTATGATTTTCTCTTCTTTTCTTTTTGAAATATAAATGCTTCAGGCATGTTAAACAGTGTTCATGGAACACGGAGGCTTACTAACATATTCTAATGCAATAATATGGGAGCCGCGCTAGCGTAGTGGTTACAACACCGCTCTGGCGACCGGGTGATACAGGATCAAACCCGGGCGACGGCATTTGAGGATTTTTCGTCGACCGGGATTTGGACTGGATTAACTCGAGACCTGGCGAGGACATTTGAAGGAGTGTCGTCGACCAGGGACTGGCGGCTCCTGAGCCGACCCAGCTGCAATGGGTACCTCCGAAATCGGCGAGTATTTGCCTGAATGGCGAGGGACATTTGTCTCTGTACAAGAAATAAAGGGATACTCACGTAAAATCAATGTCAGGTTAGACATAAATGATAACCTGAGATTTCGCCTCGAGTATTAGCGAGCGAACGCAAAAAAAAAAAAAAAAAAAAAAAAAAAAATAATATGAAAACACAATCATGACAACATACATCAGTTAGATACAGTTCAATGTGAGGACTCAACAATGTCTGCTCCCGGCACGTCCTTCACTTTTCCCAATAGCAGTATCTAACTTTGTAGTTGGATTAAACATATGAATTCATAAAGCATTCTTACCACAAATTTCAAGAAATATAAACAAATGACGCTGACTTGCAAAGAAGTGGCCTCAGTTTCTTCTGCACTGTCCAGACTGTGAATACTTCTTTATTTAATTTAAAATTTAACACAGCTGATCTCAGCGTATTTGAATGAAAAGTTTTGTTCAACTGGCAATGAATAGTGAAAGCCTTTTGCTAATATTTATTAGCACAGGCCAATTGAAAGCTTGCGACCACCAGAATTCAAATGTAGTTTTTCAAAAAAAAAAATAATTCCAAACAAACTCGGTGTTTGGTAGTCGATTGGCCAGCCTGCTTTAGTTATGCCAATACAAAAATATGTTTAGTTTTGGGTAACAATTTTCCTACCGCTCCCCTCACCCCTTATACTCTTTTTACCCAAGCGAATTTGAATTACCTCAATGCCTCTTTTCTAAGCTGCCGTCCCCACTAACGTTATGAAAAAAACAAGCAGGAACAACAGTCTGTCTGGTCGCGTGTCCGTAGACATTTAGTATTTTCTCAATAACTTGGCTAATACTGGGACTACCATATTATTCAAAACACATTCTTGCTCAGTGGACTCTAAGCTATACTACCATATGATTTTTATGGTCAGTTTCATTATGGTTTAGATTTTCAATTTTGTCACCGGCAATCGTCAAATAAAGATTTTACACAAGACGGCCATCTTTTCCCCCCTTCATCTCTCGCTAGCATGTATTTTCAAATAACTACTTGTTTTAGTGACGTCAGAAATACTACCGCGAGGAGGAAATAAAATTTGTCTGCGTGTTTGCCTCTGTTGGCTTTGCCACAGCGTGTATATATGCAAGGCACAACGTGTCAAGGGAAGCGGGGTTTTGAGCGGCGGGTGTAAGAATTTGCGTTAATTATAACTGTTGTCTCGTGTTACACTACCAAATTTGTAAGGATTACTACTTATTACCAGCGTTAAAGTCAAAACATTACGTTAATTCTGACAGTAGTTTGGCGGCACACTTCCGCAAAATTGTTAATTGTAAGTCTTGCCACAGTCTCTATCAGATCGGGCAAAATGTTAAAAATGTACGTCACAAGGAAAGCGAGGAGGTTTAAACGGCGGGGTCGGTTCTAAGCCTTCCACGGCACAAAATTCAGCGTCAGACACAATAGGGCGGGTTTATTTATTATCATTTTATTACTAAAATCTTACTAAAATGAGCGATTATTCTCGCAGATTTTACTACACGACCATACGAGATGTAATAGTTTTAACCGCTTAGCCATTCCAACCCTACGAGATGTAACAGTTTTAACCACTCAACCACCCCAACCATACGAGATGCAAGCGTTTTAACCGCTCAGCCAATAGACACTTATGACATCTCAACTTTGTTTAAATCTGTCAAGACATGCGACTCAAAAAGTCGATGGCAACAAAAGCACAGCGCTCGACCTTCTCGTGGTGGGGCTGTTTGCCTCAAAAATAAAGGGCTAGGAGAGAAGTTTTCTGGCGCTTTAAAGCCAGAATTATTCAATCAGATGAGATTTGTAAACTTTGGGTGGCATCTTATCTAGGAGAGAAAAACTCTGATTTTAAACCGCCTGCTGGTTAGCATTCAAGCTGGGGACAGCCAGCGGTAAAGGAAGTGCAACCTGGCAAAAAATGCCTGCTGACATCAAATGCACTTGAAGATAGTCCTAACGGAGCAATGCAGTTTACTCCATCTTGTGAAAGACGTGAGGAATATGATACTAAGAGATACAAGGACTATAATTAGTCTTGCCCAACTAAATCTTCTATCCTAACCGCGCGCGTGCACACTGATAAATGTTTACAGAATACCTTATACTACAACATTAGCCACTTGTTACAGTTTACATTTATTTAATGTCAACATCAGGTCAAGGTATATCTAGAACAACAGTGGTGATGTCATTCGTGATGAGGATACTAAGTGAGAGCTGGAATTGGGTATAGCAGACTGTCCAGTGTCCGGCGGGGCTTGACTCTATGGATGCACTGAGAGTTAGGATGCGCATGATAAACAGCGACTTTGTACAGAGAGTAAAGAAAAAAAGGAAGATTCCAATAACCGTAGTCGGCTTTATTGCTGACACTCACGACTGGAAATACGACACCCTTGCAGGCAATTTGTCCCACAAAATCAGCGTAAAACCCGGAGACCCATCCATTAAGTCTGCCCAGTTCCAGACTAGAACTATGGTTTTCACCAAAATGTCCTCGCTGGAAGTTCTAATCTAAGCACGGAACAATGGAACTAATGGTGGGCAAGGTGAGAGAACAAGTAAATTAATTTTGTAAAAATATCAGTTACTTCTTCTTCAAGAATCATGCCTGCAGGCGTAGGTGATCATATCTCTCCACAACTTCCTCTGTCCAGTACTGTTTATCAATTATGTTGTGTGTGTGTGTGTGTGTATCTATATATATATATATATATATATATATATATATATATATATATATATATATATATATATATATATATATATACACACACACACATATATATATATAGGCACAAGATCAGATCAAGTGCCGTCTGTGCAGAGCTGTATAGCTGCATACGATCTATGCAGTTTTGTTTCTCTTGATTTGAAAGCACATATTGAAACTGTTAATCTATTATTCCCACACATCCTCTGTATTACATGGAAATACAAAGTGACAGATGTCGAGGTGTTGTCACGTGCTGGCCTTTAAAGCATGTATACACTGCTTAGACAGCGCAGATTACGCTGGCTTGGCCATGTCCGCCGCATGGGAAAAGGTCGATTCCCGAAAGACATCTTCTACGGACAATTGGCAGATGGCAAAAGAACAGTTAGGCGACCATAGCTGAGGTTCAAAGATGTGTGCAAGAGAGACGTGAGGGCACTGGACATAAATCCAACAACCAGGGAGGATGAAGCTGCCGATCGCACCTAATGGCGATACTATTTACGGCGCACCTCAGACTGGGCGAAAAGAAGCTCTCACGGCAAGCAGAAGAGAGGAGAAAACGTTGAAAGGAAAAGTTAGTTGCTTATCCTTTACAGGACGTGGCAATCAACCCCAGCTTTTATTGGCTGTTTGTGATTTTTCTAGGCAATTTTTTTCATTCAGTAGTTTGCCATTGCTTTCTGAACGGTACGGCGCTTATACCATTGTTAAAAATCCACACAAAGCGATCTGCTACCAAACCGCCTGCAGCAGGTTTCGAACCTGGTATATCTGGATTATGAAACTGCGTTCATATGCATTCGGCCACAGACACCAGGAAAATAAGAAGCTAAGGGCGCATTCCCATAGTCAGTTGTGACTGAAGGGACTATTATTATTATTGTTCCCACTGATAGTGCTACCTGTCTCTGCTTGTCTTCCCCTTTTTTCTTTATTCTATTATTGTCTTCAATAGCGTGTTATCTTCGTTTAGAAAGTTAGTCCTTTAGCAGTACTGTCCAAGGGGAGTTAAGTATTAAAAACTTTACGATATTAAGTCTCACCTTTATGAGGTAAAGGTAACCTGTTCCCTCCCTCGCTGCCTTGCCTGCTCTAACTTAAGAGCAGAGTCAGTACGTATTGACGTTAGTAGTAATAATAGCCCCTTCAGTCATAACTGACTATGTGAATACACCCCTGAGGTGACAGCCCTCGGCTGCTTATTTTTTCTGGTGCTCCTTTCGGCGCGTTCTTTTCTCTTTTGCTTGTTGTTCTTTTAGCACAGTATGAGGTGGTGACCGGTTACGAACCTGGTAAACAGCAACACATGCAACAGAAAATGGAGGTGGAGGTGTCTTTCTGACCTTAAGTGCTGGTGCACAAAAGCTGACAGTGGCAACCGCACAATTCTCAAGTAACTTCAGAGCAGAGGATAAGGCTTTGAAAACTGCAGCAGAGGTTATAATGACATAAAAAAGCAACGAGAAACAAGTTGCTTTCTTTACCGATGCACTGTCAGTAACATCAATGTTGAAAAGTCACAATAATGCAGTCTGGATAACCTAACAGTAGTGCTCCGCAAACTATGTCAACGGTTCAAAAGAGTTGTGATCCAGTGGATCCCATCTCATTGTAACATCACCGGAAATAAAGAGGTTGACAGATTGGCAAAGGAAGGTGGAAACCTACCTCAGCTTGATGCAAGTGTAACTTTCGACACGGCAAAGAGTTTTATCAGAATGAGATACAGAAACAACTGGGATGCAGAGCATCCAGGTCACACACAAAATGATGCTTACTATCAGCTCAACAGAAGATAAAAATTATTAATCTTCAGACTCCACACGGGCCACAACTGATTGAGATACCATCTATTCAACACGTAAAGATAGGAACCACTGATGAGTGTAACTGTGGCACTGATAAAATGACTGCTGAACATCTGCTTCAAAGTTGCCTAACATATGTGGAACAGAGAAAGTGCTTATATTCGACACCAGTACCATTCGTGGAAAAGCTCTACGGAGATGCAAATAGCCTCAGGCTGACAGCTGCTTTCTTTGAAAACATTAAAGTAGACGTCTGTGAGTGTACGAAGAAGAAGAACCTGGTAAACTTTGCCTCTAGAAACAAGCGCTCTAGCTACTCAGCGGCGGCTCGACTCTCATGTTATTTCTGTGACAAAATAACCTTGAGTGGCACATTTTCACATGTCATCCATTAATTCATTATGTGCTCTTCACTTCATTTTTCCCTGCTCCAATAATAACACTAGTCAATAACCAAAATGTACCAGAAATGAAAATAGCTGATCTTAACTAATTTTGGTGGGCTGATAACGAAAATGACATTAAAAAATGTTGATTGGCTCTAGTTTTCAAGATATATGCTTCTAGTTTATTTAATTACGGTCAATTTATATATATGACGCAAATGTTGTGGGCGATTGCATAATTTTTTCTAATGACCAATAAAAATGTAACTAGAAGTTGATGATGCATTCCTACCTATGATTACATCACCTTTGTGTATAAATATCTTATCTCTGATAAAATTTTGCCATTAGTTAGTGCATTTGTCCTTATCAAAAGTATCGTAGTTAGAAATGCCTAGGACATGTGTGAACAGTGCTAATAATTTCTGTTATATATGTGGTGAGGTGACATTTCTATCACAAAAACGAAATATAACTAAAGTGATTAAGAAGGCGTACAGTTTGTATTTTGGCTGCAGAATAGGAGATCAAGATAAGAGCTGGGCGCCACACATATGCTGCAATACATGTGCAGCACATCTTAAACTGTGGTTGACTGGCAAAAGGCAAGCTATGCCTTTTGCAGTCCCAATGATTTGGAGAGAGCCCACTGATCATCTCAACAACTGTTACTTTTGCATGGTCCCTCCAATTGGGAAAGGCATATCAAAGAAGAAAAAATGGACTCTGGAATATCCGAACATCCCCTCTGCAATACGTCCGGTACCACATGGCGATGACCTACCAGTTCCCAAAGTGCCAGAATCATTTTCAGCGGCTTCCACTGATGAAGAAGAGGACATTGGTGGTCCTGAACCATCATCCTCAAGCGACCCAGATTTTGATCAAACTACATCCACTAAACCACACTTAATAACCCAAGGTGAACTGAATGATCTTGCAAGAGATCTGAATTTACCGAAGAACAAGGCGGAGCTTTTTGGTTCCAGATTGCAACAGTGGAATCTCCTGGCAGAAGATGTTACAATTTCTGTGTATAGGAACCACCAGACGCCGCTTATTATTTTCTTTTTCAAAGAGGGTGACCTTTCTGCGTGCCACAACATTTCTGGTTTAATGGCAGCCCTCAAAATCAATTACATACCGGAAGAGTGGAGACTTTTCATTGATTCATCCAAGACGAGTCTTAAAGCTGTTTTGTTGAATAATGGTAATGTGTTACCGTCAATTCCAGTTGGTCACGCAGTTCATATGAAAGAAACTTATGAAAACATTAAGCAGCTTTTGAAGTGTATAAACTACGATCATCATCATTGGTCACTTTGCGGTGACTTAAAAGTGATGGCTCTTTTGCTTGGACTACAGGGTGGATACACCAAGTACTGTTGCTTTCTCTGTGAGTGGGATAGCCGTGCACGAAGTGACCATTATATCAGAAGACATTGGCCAATCAGGCAGTTGTAAAGTTTCTTTTCTTCTTTCCACTCTGTAAAGTGTCAGCCGGTATGCCCTGTAAGGAAGAGTGGTGTGTTGTTGAGATCAGGCATGCTCCAGTCTACCCAGCTGTAAATGGGTAACTCACCCTAGTCCTGAGTTAGGGAAGGCAAAGGCTCCAGGGGAAGCAGGCCCTAAACTTGGTCACTCCAACCGACGCAGGATGGTGTATGTATGAAGTAGAAGTGTAGAGTGTGATTACCGCGAATGGTGTACTGTTCGTGTGCTGACCAATATAACCACTCATACACATGTGTCTACAAGGCACCAATGCAGACTGCTGGAATCTTTGTTTACTCAATTTATTCAGACGTACACACTGGGACATACGAGTACATCATGGTATGTTGACATATCAATTTGTAGGTATACATAGCAGATCTGAAGTCATGACACATTCAGAAATAATGGGCAGTACATCAAAAGTTCAATGTCATGATACATTATGGCCGCATCCCCCTATCTGACTAAACGCGTCAGTGAAGGCAGATCGGTAAATAACTAAAGTTACTTGACGTCCATAGTTTGTAGTATATATTATGAAACCACGAAGGGGGGGTTTCTAGCAAGATTGAGATCTCCCTGTCACTGTCCGATAATAGGATAAATAATCTGTTCTCTTGGCAGTGATCAAAACATATGATGACCGAAATCTAACATGGCTGCCTCCCTGAGTTGTCGTTCACTCATTCATAGGAAGGAGAATATAAGCCAGAGTTAATTTATAATGGGTATATAAATGATTTCATAAATGTTTCCATACAGCTCTACGGTGATCAGGTTAATTCACGTAGCCATAACCGCTGCAGGAAAGTCTGTCATCTTCGTCGATACAAAACACGACCCTAGCGATACGAAGCACAATGTTCCATCTAGGTCGAATCGACATGAGATCATCAAAATAGGGTCTGGCAATACATGGAGTCCGAATTATACATTGTACCGTACCTTAGGAGAGTCTCTAACATAAACTATAGTAGAGATACCATCTCCTTTAGAAGAAAACCACTTCATGAATTATATTTCCTTAAGAATCTACCAGCCCTTTGAAAAGTGCGTACCCGCCATTATCACGGTACATCGGAACTCATCACGACTTGTCAAGACAACTCATACTTCCGCTAGACCGGAATAACAAGAATCTAGTCCCTCCTACCCATCCAAAATATACAATATAGGACTGATTCTACTTGTACTAATAATATGTAATACATATGAATTCAGGCCATAAACACAATAAGCAAATTAATATATTTTCTGGCCCTAAAAAATAAGTACAAACGTAAGCGCAATATCCTTGCGCCGGATCAATATCCAGAACGATTACTCCTATAATCAAAAGTGTGAATCAAACATGGATTCTCTCGCTTTTACCATAGACAGCATTTTCATACACAAATGAATGAATGTCTATATTTTTCCCATATTAAATAGCCATATCGATTTTTGTAATATGTGCGTCAAAATATGCACGCAACAGATTACCACACCCCTCGGGAAAAAAAAATGGTACATTTTTTTTTTGATACATCTAGGAGCAACATACAATAGGCTCACAACGCACCAATACAATGCGCAGATGATAAGCATAAGTTTTATGACCTTAGAGAAAGTACTTCTCTAAGTATAAATATTTCCAGAGAGGTGTCACCAACGCATACTACAATATTAGCAATGACACAATTTCCACATTAGTTTATACATAAATTTCATCTAAGATATCTTAACATCATGATCATCAAAGACGAAAAACATTGAAAGATCAGCGGTGAATAAATATCAATGAACCGCTAAGTAGTGTTACAATCAATATATGATATATTACATATGTGTACACATTTCAACATAGAAACAACTGTATCAAAGTTGTATAACAGTTATGAATCATGTGGGCATCTAGACAAAATATCTGCCATCACATTTTCTGACCCACGGATAGCTCGCACCGAAAAATGAAATGGCTGTAGAGCAATCGCGTATCGCGTTGATCTCGCGCTCTTCAGATTTTTACTCTGAATAGCCGTAAGAGCTTTCTGGTCAGTTTCCACAATGAAATGCGCGCCCAGAAGAAATCTTTGCAGTTTAAGGATTGACCAAACCATAGCCAATAATTCACGGTCTAGGACCGAGTAATTCTTCTCTGCGGCATTTAATTTCCGAGAAATATACATCACAGGATGCAGAGTTCCAGAGTACTCTTGCATTAGTGCAGCTCCAATCCCGGTGGATGAAGCGTCACTACGAAGAATAAATGTCTTATCCTTAGAAGGCAATACTAGGATAGGTGAAGTAGAAAACATAGTTTTAACCTTATCCAAAGAGGATTGACATTCTTGAGTCCAATGGACTACATTAGGAGACCCTTTCTTTAGCAAGGAAGAAAGAGGTGACATAATGGAGGACAGATTCGGGATGAATCGTCCATAAAATTGTATTAGACCTAAGAGACTTCGTACTTGCTTTTTAGTCTTAGGAATAGAAATGTTAAGTATCTTACTTGTATTATGGTCTTCTGTTTTTAGGAACCCATGACCAACACGGTGTCCTAAGAAAGATATTTCGCTAAAACCAATACATGCTTTCGATGGTTTCGCTGTCAGGTTATGCTCGCGTAAGATAGACAATAGTTCATTTATACCATTATAGTGATCGTTCCAAGTATCACTGAAAAGACAGATGTCATCAAGATACGCAATGACATCTGAGCGATGAGATAGGATTCGACGCATCATGCGTACAAATGTTGCAGGGGCGTTCATAAGACCGAAAGGCATGAAATTCCATTGGAATAGACCCCTAGGCGTCGAAAAAGCAGTAAACGGTTTGGCGTGTTCGGATAGTGGAACTTGCCAATATCCCTTAGACAAATCGAGTTTAGTAAAGAAGTGAGAATTCGATAGTCTCGTAAGTAGCTCTTCTAGTAAAGGCATAGGTTCAGCATCAAATTTAGTCACTTGATTCAATTTGCGATAATCCACGCAAAGACGTATGTTATTGTCTTTTTTCCGTACTATAACCATCGGCGAAGAATATGCTGATGTGGATGGTTCAATAATTTTTAACTCTATCATCTCATCTAACTCTTTCTCTACCTGTGCTTGAAAATGTATCGGGATAGGATACGGTCTGACTCTTATAGGACTATGGTCAGTAAGAATAATGTCATGTTGAATGACATCCGTTTGACCAGGAATGTCAGTAAGGACATCCTGAAATTGTTCTAACATAGTAGAAACTTGTTTCTGCTCTCCTGGAGATAATTCTGGAGAAATTGCAACATCTTTCCATGATTCATTAGAGTGAAGAGGAATCATTGGAAAAGGTAAATTTACATCCGAGAAACTCGTTTCCTCATCCTGTATTACTGACAGAGATGAGTACTGTCCATGTTGGACTGGAAAATCGTCCGTTGCCTGGAAAACAGGTTGTAAATAATCAGGACGTTCATGGAATTCCGTGAGCATGTTGATGTGGAAGGTTTTACGCTTCCCGTCAATATCGACGATATAGTCAACATCGGAAACTTTTGATATTATATCGTACGGACCTTTCCAAGAAATGAGAAGTCTATTTTCCCTACAAGGTAGCAAGACAAATGCTTTGTCACCTGGACAAAGTTGACGCAAACATCTCTTTTTATTGGCAAATTCCCTTGCCTTCTGTTTCGCAAATTCAGAAGAAGCAGTTGCCAATTTGCATGCTTCAATAATCTTGTGTCTAAGTGCGATGACATATTCATAAGAGGATTTTGTGTCATCGACAATATTATCAGCAGTTATAAGATCATGAAGTAAGGACATAGGACCTCGCGGTTTCGCGCCAAAGACAAGTTCAAAGGGAGAAAATCCTGTATGTTCGTTGGCGACCTCTATATGCAAAGAGAGCCGCGGGTAAAACCCTATCCCAATCCTGAGGATGATCTTCTGTTATCTTACCTAGTAGGTTTTTCAGAGTTCTATTCAAACGTTCCACCATCCCATTGGACATAGGATGATAAATACTACTCAGCGATCTCTCTATCTTCAGAGTCGACATTACTTGAGACATGGTATCCGATATGAGTTGGGTACCATGGTCGGATAATATTTCTGCTGGAAACCCCAGACGAGAAAATATTAACCAAAGAGCATCTGCGACATCAGCAGTAGTTATGCTCTTTAGAGGAACAGCCTCCGGCCAACGTGTGCACATATCAACACACGTCAAAATAAATTGGTGTCCTCTAGCAGACTTTATCTTAAATGGACCAATGATGTCTATCGCCATTTTTTGAAATGGCCGAATGGGAATGTCTGCAGCCTGAATAGGTGCATCATGGCGTGGACCTCTGGATTTAATCTCTTGACATACTTTACAAGATCGACAATAGATTCGTATGTCCTTATTCACAGCAGGCCAAAAGAAAGATTGAAGAACTCTAGCTTTAGTACGGGAAAAACCCATATGTCCAGCACACTGCGAATCATGAGCGTGCTGTAAGATTTTAACTCTCATATTTTTAGGCACAAGGATTTGAGAATGAATGGACTTAGCGGAGTCTTGTACCATACGTACAAGTACGCCATTCTTCATCGTAATCCAAGATTTACGATTAGTATCCTTATTCGGATCACCTTTTGTTGCCAGAGTAAAGAATTTCTTTAGAGTAGGATCATCTTCCTGCTGTTTGATAAAGGAATCGTGGGAAATCTCCAAGGGATCATCTTGGATCTGCGCATCATTATCTTCAGAATGTGAAGATTGTGGCATATTAAGAGCTTGAGCCCTAGTGATTACTGCATTAGCAGATTGCATATTAACATTTTCCCAATTAGAAATTTGCTGTGGAGTGCATTCTTTCACCCCGTGAATGCGACCGATGATAAGATCAGCGATCGGATTCGGCAAGAGACATGCTTGCACCTCTCCTGTAAAGAAAGGCGTAGCAATATTGATAATGGCAGTGGAGTACTTCTCCAATGTGCCACCAAATGTTACACATTTGACTATATTGCCTGTAGCTCGAGAAGGATTTACGAGTGATTGCCTCACTCCAATGGTAGTGCACCCCGTGTAGCGGGAGGTTATTTAAATTTATTTATTATGTAAGAGTATGCCAGTAAATAGTTCTGACCTTACAAGTAATACCCCAGTCTTAGAAATAAGCACTGGTGTATTGTTATCATAACAATAGTCAGACTGTGAAAACCCTGGCCCAGTTGGTAAGAAGTAGTACCAGGATTTAAGGTGTCTCCTCCCTGTGACTATCTTATGATTACTTATATGCTAGGGGATAAGTAAAATGAACATTCACTGAAACCACAAATGGAAGAAGTGAATAAATCCTCAGGTACAGTTAAAATAGTTTAATAATTACACTAATATTCTATTTCTACTAGTTGGAAAAGAGTATACACATATATATAAAAATATTCACACAATTACTATTATTGTCTGTTTATACTTCAAGATCTTAAATAATAAATTTACTGAAATCACTGTTATTAGTCCTTTGAATTTAAGGATAACTGTCATCAGTTGACTGAGTTTATGTATGGTTACTTATTGTTTTCAACTATTGGCTGTTTCACATGTATAGGTGGTCAGTGTCAAACAGGACACTTATCTTTCCAACTTGATACTGCTGAAACTGTCCTTTGCTGATATCAGACTTGGTAGGCCCAACAGTAGGGATGCCAATGACCAGTTGAAGTTCACTCTTTGGGGTCCTGCACTTTTGTGGGATTGCCTCGGGTAAACTGCACCGGCTTCTGATACTGGACAGTCTGGTTTGAGTTATTTCATGGAACCTGTAACATATCAGCCTTGGCTAGTATCTGGCTAGACTTGTAGCTGACTAGCACAGATGTCAGACCAGTCAGTCATCAGATGTCACCGTTATACAATCATAGTAAGTAAGGACATCATTTCAGTGATATAGCATTAATATTAACATTTCAATTAAGTATAACTGACTAGCACATAAGTCAGACAAGTCAGTCATCAGGTGTCAAAGTTATACAGTCATAGCAAGTAACATCAGTTCAATGATATAGAATTAATATTAACATATCAGTAATAAACATCATCTGGTTTAATCCGCTCCTATACATCCCTTCATATTCTATAACTTGATCCTTCCAAATCATATCAAGTACAAATTCAAATCTGATGCTATCTTAGCAACTACCCAAAATTAATACATAAAATAAATAAAGTGAGTGACCACGTGATCAGGTTGCTTTCTACTGAAACTGGCTGTAGAACACTCCAGTTTACCAGCTGTAAATGGGTACAAAGTTGTGCGCTCGAACTAGGGAAGGCAAAGGCAGCGAGGAAGGGGACTAGTCACCTAACCTCGTAAAAGCGGTATCTTCCATGCTGAAGCTTCTAACAATTTATTTCCCTAAGACAATCTCTGGTCATGGGACTGCCTTTATCTTCGTAAGCGATAATGCATTTAATATCGACGAGATACAGCATTAAATATAATAAATATTTTCTATTTGGCTGTGGGGCTAGTTTTGATACGTTTTTGTACAAGCAACCATCTTCCACTAAGCACATGAATAAATCATATTAAAATAATAATACGTTATATCAATGAATATTATACAGGCATATTTTGTGAATTCTAAATGAACCTGTAATACAAAATAAAAGAAATTATTATACAGGATAGCTATCGTAAATTCGCTTACCCTCAGACTCCAGACACTTAGACTGAAATTTTCTGGCGATCCGCTCACACTTCAGATGGATTTAGAGTCGTGGCGTTATCTGCCCTCAGTCTTGTCTCAACCTCTTGCGTTGTGTATCTCTCTCAGTTTACCGATCCGCTTTAAATACGGATAGCGCGGACGTATCGGAGAGCAGATACGTCACAGCCTAAGACTAGACCTGAAAAAATCCTTCCCGAACCGTGATTTCAGCCGATCTGTGCGTCGACTGAAATTTTGCCTTTCTCATTCTCAGCATATATAATATCCATATTGTTCCATCTTATCTAGTTTTATACAGCTGATAAAACTCTATCTTCCTATCCATGTAAATTCCCAAACTGTTATTTGTTGATTTTAATATTTCGAACAGAAGTGGGTTTACCAGCTGTTAGCGTAACTGTGGGCAGCCGAAATACGCATATATCTCCGTAAATGAGAACTTCCTACCGTTCCATCTTATATGCAGTTATACACCATCCTTCCCTGTACTGAAATGTAAAATCCTTTTCCTACGGATTCCCTTCTGTTTTTATTTATTGTTGGCGATTCCCTCTGTCCGATACACGTTTCGCTTATACGCCGCCATTTTGAAAGCGGTCGTTCGATCGTAGACGGGTTATAAATCTAACTGATCCCGTTTGCAATGACTTGAAACCAATTTTGCGACATAGCTCCCCCATATTTTAAGCTGGATGATATCTAGCTTAACTATTGGGTACAAGACAATTGCAAATCGACCATTCCGAGGTTAGTTTTCCTTCCTTCTATCCTCCTCAAGCTCTGTGGGATGACGACTAAGAAAATCTGCGCCCACATTCTGTTTTCCGGGAATATATTCAATAGTGAAGGAATATGGCTGAATCAATAATGACCATCTTAGTAAGCGAGTATTTGCATGACGTGATGAGGCCAAAAATGACAGGGGTTGATGATCGCACTGGACCACAAATGGCTTGCCATACAAATAGGGTTGAAACTTATTGATGGCCCACACCAATGCTAAACATTCCCTCTCTATAGTAGAGTAATTCTTTTCTGCCGCGTTCAACTTGCGGCTGGCATAAGCAACAGGAAACAGTTCCTCATCCTGGGTCTGAGATTTTTGCAAAAGCGCGGCCCCAATTCCTACATTGCTTGCATCAGTCCGTACTATAAACTCTTGCGTCAGATCTGGTAACTTCAGAATAGGCCTACTAGTGAGTTTATGTTTCAATTCTGAATATGCATGCTCACACTCTGCAGTCCACTTTATTGTGTCCGGCTTCCCTTTCTTTGTCAGATCCGTCAAAGGTGCACATAAGGTATTGAAGTCTTTGATGTACTTTTGATAGAATCCTCCTAAGGATACGAACGACCTCACATCCTTTTTTGTCTGTGGTCTAGGTGCATTCCTTAACTTTTCTATATTTTTGGGATCAGGAGACATGTTTCCATGACAAATTGTATGTCCCAAAAATTCTAATTCCTGACATCCGATTACACACTTTGTTGGACGAGCAGTCAAACCTGCCTCTCTGAGTCTACCCAGTAACATTGATAGAGAATGTAGATGATCCTCAAATGTTTCCGTGGCTATGAGAATGTCATCCATAAAGTTGGTGATGTTAGAGTTGTTTAAGGGTTCCAGCAATTTCCTCATCATCCTTGAAAATACGCTTGGTGCGTTTTTCAACCCGAATGGTAGTACATTAAATTCGTAGTGACCATCCGAAGTGCTAAAAGCCAGCATGTGTCGGATCTCGGGTTTGACAGGAATCTGGTAATATCCCTTACTTAAATCGACCTTAGAGAAATATTTCGCAGTACTTAGCGTCGAGAACAGCTGATTGGTATCCGGTAATGGATCAGCTTGGGTTTCTGTGATCGCATTTAATTTCCGGTAATCGATACAGAGTCGGTGTTCTCCACTTGGTTTTCTCAACAGTACAACACTTGAACTGTAAGGTGATTCTGACTTGGAAATGATTTGTTCTTGCAACAGATAATCAATTTCCTCCTTCAATGCCTGTGCCTTGGCATATGGTATAGGGTAGGTCTTCATGCAGATAGGTGTTGGATCGATGACCTTCATATCATATGTCAATAAGTTGGTGCATCCTGGTTTATCAGTTAACACATCTGCATGTGTTTTTAAAACTTCTTTAACTTGCTCCCTCTGTTCCTGAGTTAACTGAGTACTAATTTTGACTTGTTCATATGTCTCAGTCGGTCTTAATGGATACTCTATTGAGGTAAGTGGTTCATGCTTCATTTCGGTTGCGATGGCCAGAGTCATCATATGAGCTACCTCCGTTGATGTCCTGTCATAATATTTCTTTAACAGATTAACATGGTACACCCTTTCTTTGCCCTTCTTGTCAATTTTGTAATTAGTCCTCGATATTTTCTCTAGCACGTTATATGGACCCTGCCAACCAATCTGCAGTTTGTTGTTACTGCTGGGCAATAGAAGAAGCACTTTTTCTCCAACAGCAAGTTCCCTATCCTTTGCTTTTTTGTTATAGTATTCAGTATGTTTCTTTCTGGCTCTGCGAAGATTGTCATTAGCCAATTTCCAGCCCATTTTCAGTCGAGTGGTCAACTCATTTACATACTGAATTGATGAGGTGACACTTTCCTCTGCCTTCTCATCTGTCCAAGTCCGCAGCAATGCTTCCAGTGGACCTTTTATAGGCCGACCAAACAACAATGTGGCCGGTGCCATTCCTGTGGAATTGTGTGGGACTTCCCGGTATGCGAATAATGCAGCGGGTAAGTATACATCCCATGTTTCAGGTTTTTCACTTGCCAGCTTCCTGAGAATAGAAATGAGCGTACCGTTGAACCGCTCGACTTGACCATTTCCTTGTGGGTGATAAGGAGAGCAATGATAATGTCTGGCTTGAAAAATCCTGAACACTTCTTGGGTTAGCTTTCCCTTGAACTGGGAACCATTGTCCGTCAATATTTGATGTGGAAAGCCTAACCGGGTGAATATTGTCAACAATGCCTCTGCCACATGCTTAGAATCTATAGATGCCATGGCTACGGCCTCTCCCCACATAGAGCATGTATCAACTAGAGTTAAGATATAACTATTCCTTCTCTTAGTCCTAGTGAGGGGTCCAACAATATCCACTGCAACTCTCTCGAATGGAGTACCCATGATTGGCATTTCTCCTAGAGTTGCTGGTGCAGTCCCATGCTTGGGGGCTACACGTTGACACTCTGGACAAGATTTCACATATCGTTTGATATCTTCCGTGATCCCTGGCCAGTAATAGTGACAAGCTATCCGTTGACTGGTGGCACCAATTCCCATGTGTCCACTAAATGGAATAGCATGTGCGAGCTCCATAACTTTCTCCCTGTATGACTTTGGTACTACCAGCTGTCCATGTCCTTGAGGTCCTGTACCAGCTTTTCTATACAGTAGTCCATTTTTCATATACAAGTCTCCTTTTTCTGGAGGGTTATGGGCCTTTGGCAATTTGCCAAAACAAGGCTTCAATGTGTCATCTTCTGATTGAGCCTGTTTCATCTGCTCTGGCTGAGTATTGTTAGGATTTTCCTCCTCGTTTTTGGTGCTCGACCTGGTCTGGACTGCTGCCAGGACAACAGGTTTTATCGGGTCACCCAAAAATACATACCTACACCCCAATATCAGCGGGTATATAGGGTCATCTATCACTGCGGCTGTTATCACTCCTTCCACGTAGCGAGATTTCACATTGATCCTAGCTATAGGAAGTGTCATGGTTGCTGTTCCCTTAGTTGCCCCTTGTATTTCCACGGTTTCTGTGGTAATTTGATCAGAGTGCACTAGGGTTGAACTCACAACTGAGTCGAAATCCAGGCCGGTATCATATAAGCACATGACTCGATTTCCGTTCACGGTTACGAGCTCACTCACAGGGGGATGACGGAGGCTATTCTGACTCCCTGTCAGTTCCATCATATCTGTCCTATTCCCTGTTGCTAAACATGCAGCGTGATGAGGGGTTTTCCTTCTACAATCTACAGTGTTGTGGTTGCTCATCTTACAAATTTTGCACCACTTATCTCCCTGTTTGTAGGGTTTCTTTTCCTGAGTCTGAGGGTTCTTGTCCTTATTATCAAATCTTGGTTTATTTCTGTATGGATGATCCTTCTGGTCAAACTGGGTATTCTGCGGTGGTGGCTTATATCCTTCTACCTGCTTCCTTTTTGTTCCTACCAATTCAGCTTGAGCTGCTTGGTATCTCTCTGCACATTTCAAAATGTCTTCCAGCCTCTCTGCTCCTTGTTCCATAAGGAATTTCCTCATTTCTTGAGACATGGAATCTTTCACTTGCTCTAACATAACCATTTCTTTCAGATCCTCGTAGGTTTTCTGATACTTACCTAAACTACTCCATTTCAACAAATACGTTTCTAGCCTAGCTGAGAACTGGTTATATGTTTCTCCAGGTAGAGGTTTAGAAGTTCTAAATTTCTTCCTATATGCCTCAGAGTTCTTTTCATACCGGATCAGTAAGGCTTGCTTTAGTATTTCATAATTTTCCTGATCTTCTTTGGGGAGTTTCAGAAACACATCATATGCAATACCTCTCAATCCCTGGGATAACTTTAGACTCCATTTTTCCTTTTCCAGTCCATATGTAGAGGCTAGCCTTTCATACCTATCCAGGTACGACTCAATTGCGTCCTCCTTTTCAACAAATGGATCTAGGTGGAAGTTCATGGCCCCATTTGCTGTGTTCTGAAAAGAGCTATTCGCAGAATGAGGTGAGCTATTACCATGGGTGATAGTCCCAGCCTGAAGTTCAAGATCAAGCTGTCTCATTTTCAGCTCATGGTCTCTCTCTGCTTGTAACCTCCTTTCTTCTCTCTCAGCTTCTAATTTCTTGGCTTCTCTTTCTGCTTCCAATTTCTTGGCTTCTCTTTCTGCTTCCAATTTCTTGGCTTCTCTTTCTGCTTCCAATTTCTTGGCTTCTCTTTCTGCTTCCAATTGCTTTGCTTCTCTCTCGGTGTACTTTTCACATTCCGTCGTGACATACCGGATCAGAACGTCACCATCCATGCCAAGCTCTTTTCCCACCTGCAGTGTAGCAGACCTAAATTTGACCAAGTCAGCCATGATGTATCTGTAGTCTAGTAGGGCAAGCGATCTTACTCAAACTAATTTACTACAATATAATTAACTTATTTAAAATTAAAGTTAATTAAACTGACTTCACCATATATGAAACAGCTTTCTTTATCTGTACTCAATGGTACTCCTAAAAAATTATATATTTCCTACTATGTTTACTCTTTCCAAAAATTTTTTACAAAAAAGCAAATTTTCTACACAGCAGAAATAGAAAGATGGCTCAGGAATATCAAAGATATATCCCGGACGAGCCCCCACTGTAGCGGGAGGTTATTTAAATTTATTTATTATGTAAGAGTATGCCAGTAAATAGTTCTGACCTTACAAGTAATACCCCAGTCTTAGAAATAAGCACTGGTGTATTGTTATCATAACAATAGTCAGACTGTGAAAACCCTGGCCCAGTTGGTAAGAAGTAGTACCAGGATTTAAGGTGTCTCCTCCCTGTGACTATCTTATGATTACTTATATGCTAGGGGATAAGTAAAATGAACATTCACTGAAACCACAAATGGAAGAAGTGAATAAATCCTCAGGTACAGTTAAAATAGTTTAATAATTACACTAATATTCTATTTCTACTAGTTGGAAAAGAGTATACACATATATATAAAAATATTCACACAATTACTATTATTGTCTGTTTATACTTCAAGATCTTAAATAATAAATTTACTGAAATCACTGTTATTAGTCCTTTGAATTTAAGGATAACTGTCATCAGTTGACTGAGTTTATGTATGGTTACTTATTGTTTTCAACTATTGGCTGTTTCACATGTATAGGTGGTCAGTGTCAAACAGGACACTTATCTTTCCAACTTGATACTGCTGAAACTGTCCTTTGCTGGTATCAGACTTGGTAGGCCCAACAGTAGGGATGCCAATGACCAGTTGAAGTTCACTCTTTGGGGTCCTGCACTTTTGTGGGATTGCCTCGGGTAAACTGCACCGGCTTCTGATACTGGACAGTCTGGTTTGAGTTATTTCATGGAACCTGTAACATATCAGCCTTGGCTAGTATCTGGCTAGACTTGTAGCTGACTAGCACAGATGTCAGACCAGTCAGTCATCAGATGTCACCGTTATACAATCATAGTAAGTAAGGACATCATTTCAGTGATATAGCATTAATATTAACATTTCAATTAAGTATAACTGACTAGCACATAAGTCAGACAAGTCAGTCATCAGGTGTCAAAGTTATACAGTCATAGCAAGTAACATCATTTCAGTGATATAGAATTAATATTAACATATCAGTAATAAACATCATCTGGTTTAATCCGCTCCTATACATCCCTTCATATTCTATAACTTGATCCTTCCAAATCATATCAAGTACAAATTCAAATCTGATGCTATCTTAGCAACTACCCAAAATTAATACATAAAATAAATAAAGTGAGTGACCACGTGATCAGGTTGCTTTCTACTGAAACTGGCTGTAGAACACTCCAGTTTACCAGCTGTAAATGGGTACAAAGTTGTGCGCTCGAACTAGGGAAGGCAAAGGCAGCGAGGAAGGGGACTAGTCACCTAACCTCGTAAAAGCGGTATCTTCCATGCTGAAGCTTCTAACAATTTATTTCCCTAAGACAATCTCTGGTCATGGGACTGCCTTTATCTTCGTAAGCGATAATGCATTTAATATCGACGAGATACAGCATTAAATATAATAAATATTTTCTATTTGGCTGTGGGGCTAGTTTTGATACGTTTTTGTACAAGCAACCATCTTCCACTAAGCACATGAATAAATCATATTAAAATAATAATACGTTATATCAATGAATATTATACAGGCATATTTTGTGAATTCTAAATGAACCTGTAATACAAAATAAAAGAAATTATTATACAGGATAGCTATCGTAAATTCGCTTACCCTCAGACTCCAGACACTTAGACTGAAATTTTCTGGCGATCCGCTCACACTTCAGATGGATTTAGAGTCGTGGCGTTATCTGCCCTCAGTCTTGTCTCAACCTCTTGCGTTGTGTATCTCTCTCAGTTTTACCGAACTGCTTTATATACGACAGCGCGAACGTATCGGAGAGCAGATACGTCACAGCCTAAGACTAGACCTGGAAAAATCCTTCCCGAACCGTGATTTCAGCCGATCTGTGCGTCGACTGAAATTTTGCCTTTCTCATTCTCAGCATATATAATATCCATATTGTTCCATCTTATCTAGTTTTATACAGCTGATAAAACTCTATCTTCCTATCCATGTAAATTCCCAAACTGTTATTTGTTGATTTTAATATTTCGAACAGAAGTGGGTTTACCAGCTGTTAGCGTAACTGTGGGCAGCCGAAATACGCATATATCTCCGTAAATGAGAACTTCCTACCGTTCCATCTTATATGCAGTTATACACCATCCTTCCCTGTACTGAAATGTAAAATCCTTTTCCTACGGATTCCCTTCTGTTTTTATTTATTGTTGGCGATTCCCTCTGTCCGATACACGTTTCGCTTATACGCCGCCATTTTGAAAGCGGTCGTTCGATCGTAGACGGGTTATAAATCTAACTGATCCCGTTTGCAATGACTTGAAACCAATTTTGCGACACCCCGAATCGAAAAGAATTGATACCGGAGTACCATCTATTAGGCCCCTATTAAAGACAAGAGCACCCCTTCCATTATGCGCAATTGACGCATGGAGAGCGGGAAGCGGGTGACCGCAGCTTAAAGTAGACACTGTGGTTGGATCGAATAATGTTTTGCATTGCGAACACTCAGATGCTCTAGCAAAATCGAAAGCGGAATTTGCTACACTGTTGGAGTCTTTTTTATCATTATTCTGATTATCGGTGTCGTGGAACTCCTGTTGTGCAGAGTTAGCCTGGTAATAAGATTTACCATGTCTTTTGTGTTGTGATCTACCTCGGTTATAATTGTCTCTATAATTATTATTGCCTCTGTTATAACCCCTATTTGGGTTTGAATCATAACATTCATGATCATAATCATCATGCTCATTATATTGAGTATCCCTGTAATATTGTTTCTTTTGTCTCCATGAAGCACTTGGGTAGTTCCTATAGCTACTCCCTTTCCGAGAATTTCTAACATTATGGGTACCCCTCGCGTGTCGAGGACTATCAGCCCGATTCCAGTTCTTCAAAGAAGAACTCTGATTTGAGCGGTTATCTTGGTTTTGATCATCTCATCTCAGCCCGTAACCCGTCATGGGTCGTAGGGGTGCCATGGTGGAAGCATCAGCAGACAGGGTCCTCCACTGCTCTCTATCCTCAGCAATGCGTACAAGTGTGGAAAAACCGTGTCCTGCCCATTCTTTGATGTTATCAGCCCAGGATTTTCTCTGCATTCCTCTTCTCCGTTTACCTTCGACTGTCCCCTGAAGGATCGTTTTCGAAAGGGAGTCATGACGAGTTACATGCCCAAACCAGGCAAGCTTTCGATGTTTCACTATTGACAAAAGTGGTTCTTGGTGGCCTGCATAGGTGTTTATCTTCTCTCTAACATAGACATTTGTTTTGTGCTCTTTATAGCAAATGCGCAAAATTCTTCTATAACATTTATGCTCCAAAGCCTGAATCCTTCGCTCCGTATCTGCAGTGAGTGTCCAGCTCTCACACCCATACAAGAGAATAGATAATACAAGTGGTTTTGATACTTATTCCAATTAACCTTTTTATCAAATTTATTTTTAGCTCCTTGGAATTTGTGTGAGTAATTCTGATTATATTCTGTTGCCGAAGCAACTGGCATACTCTCTTTAATGTTAGAGTTACTAAGAATCATGTCAGGGTGTGCCGTGGCATACTGGTCACAATATTCTTCCATTTGCTTTATTGTACCAGGTTTACGCTCATGTAAGAACTCTAGGAATGATTTATTTACAGAAGACATGACCTTGTCTCTTAGCAATAAATCCGTAAGACCATCAAATGTTTTTTCTGTTTTGGATAATTCAATCCATCGTGAAAGTGTAATTCGTGCTTTTGAGATGAAATCTGAGAATTCTACACCTACCTCAGGTCTCATTGTTTTAAACAAAAGACGATAACCTTCTTCAGACAGCTGATATCTCTTTATCATAATTATCTTTGTCGGCCTCTTCAACAAAATATAACTTACTTAGGGACTCCTCTTTTAGATTTTCAGACAACTGATTCACATACTGTGATTTGTCAACATTATGAGATCGACAAGCCCGTTCAAATCTAGAAAGCCAAAATGTTATGTCATCACTGGTAGGGTTAAACGCTGGTACTTTGACCTTGTACACAAAGGGTTTACCATTACCACCAGATGCCTGATTAACATTACTCATACATGTCAATTTTAATTTCTCTAATTCAAACTCATGTTCTCTTATTGCTTTTCTCTCTTCAGCTTCTCTATCTAATCTTCTCTGTTCTGCAGCAGCTTCTAATTTCTTCTGTTCTGCAGCAGCTTCTAATTTCTTCTGTTCTGCAGCAACTTCTAATTTCTTCTGTTCTGCAGCAACTTCTAATTTTTTTTGTTCAGCTGCAGCTTCTAATTTCTTCTGTTCTGCAGCAGCAGCAACATCTAGTTTTTTCTGTTCTGCATCAGCTTCTAATTTCTTCTGTTCTGCCTCAAATCTCCTTTCCTCCACTTGCATCTGCAATTTCTTAAGTTCAGCAGCAGTATCAGCTTCTTTTTCTAATCTTTTTTCTTCAGCTAGAGCTTTCCTTTCTTCTGCAGCAGCTTTTTTTCTTCTATTTGAAGTTTTCTCTCCTCAGCCGCAGCTTTTTTTTCCTCAGCAGCAGCTTTTCTTTCTTCAACAGCAGCAGCAGTTTTTTTCTCTTCTGCAGCTAATGCTTTGTCATATTGAGCAACAGCCCATTGTTCTAAGTCTTTTCCAGTCTTATCAAGAGATTTTCCTTGTGCAATAAAATAATCTAATGTAGACATATTGTCTTCTTAAATCAGAAACCTGAAAAAGTAAATAAATTACCCTATTTCATTTTAATGGGAGACAAGTCTATACCATAGACTTAGTCTTAGTCCAAACTTGTATGGTTTATAATAACCAATGATAACTTGAGTACCTGTGGACAACAATAACTGTATCTCAAATACTGTGGGAGACAAGCCTTACAAAGGTCTTGTATACCTCAATGTAATCAAAGATCACTTGAGTACCTGTGGAAAAAAATATTTCCCTTTACCAATCACTTTGGGAGACAAGCCTTACAAAGGTCTTGTACATTTTGTTTTATAACAATAACAATCATAAAGTACTGATCTGTACTATACTATCCGTGTATACCACTATACGTCATATGTCAACTAAAGACATCACAAAGGACAAACAAGAAAAGACAATCTGAAAACATTTGCAGAGATCAAATTAAATTAAATAGGAGAAATGAAAAAAATGATCACAGAATCCGTGATGATAACTGCAATAAGATAACAAGACAAATAACGCCACCGTGTATAAACATAAGGGTGTAAAGAAATCAAAAATAGAAAAGATGAGACCTACAATTATACAAACAAATCAAACAAAACTAAGGAACACAAAATTATTAACAAAAACAACGAAGAAAAGAGCACCTCATCACAACTAACAGAAATAGCAGCAAATTGTTGCTAACAAATTTCCAATTAAGAAAATGTGTACCTATAGAATACTAGTACCAGACCAATGTCACTCGGCATACATTGTACTAGTCACACAGAACATAAACTAATTTAATACATAACAAATAACATGTAAGCATAAATAGCATATAGCATACAATATAATTTATGTCATGAATGGAATGTGTTGCAGGTATAGTGTTGTAAAGCAGGCACAGTTTATTTTAATACTAATAACTTGCCACTTTATTCAGTAATAGATTTAATTTTAAACTATTACACTGTCAATTTTTCTCTGTTGAGCATATGAAGATCCAACGATGAACTATGCACTTTATGTTCAACAACACTGTGATTCTTCTGTACGTTGAGAAATGTCAACAATACTGCGCCAGATATTTTCTACACTTGATACCACTGTCCTGTGTAATACTGTCTGTACAGCGAAAAACTGTCAACAAGCGCTGACCTAGATACAGCATCCTATCGGTAATACAGGTCAAGCTGATATCGACTGTATAGCTGTCCTACTGGTGTTGATGTGGTCAAACAAATGTTCTTTCAGCTGTAAACTGTGATTCTCAACACAAAACTGCGTAAGCTGGACCCAGGAATCTGGCTCGCCACTGTAAAGTTTCTTTTCTTCTTTCCACTCTGTAAAGTGTCAGCCGGTATGCCCTGTAAGGAAGAGTGGTGTGTTGTTGAGATCAGGCATGCTCCAGTCTACCCAGCTGTAAATGGGTAACTCACCCTAGTCCTGAGTTAGGGAAGGCAAAGGCTCCAGGGGAAGCAGGCCCTAAACTTGGTCACTCCAACCGACGCAGGATGGTGTATGTATGAAGTAGAAGTGTAGAGTGTGATTACCGCGAATGGTGTACTGTTCGTGTGCTGACCAATATAACCACTCATACACATGTGTCTACAAGGCACCAATGCAAACTGCTGGAATCTTTGTTTACTCAATTTATTCAGACGTACACACTGGGACATACGAGTACATCATGGTATGTTGACATATCAATTTGTAGGTATACATAGCAGATCTGAAGTCATGACACATTCAGAAATAATGGGCAGTACATCAAACGTTCAATGTCATGATACATTATGGCCGCATCCCCCTATCTGACTAAACGCGTCAGTGAAGGCAGATCGGTAAATAACTAAAGTTACTTGACGTCCATAGTTTGTAGTATATATTATGAAACCACGAAGGGGGGGTTTCTAGCAAGATTGAGATCTCCCTGTCACTGTCCGATAATAGGATAAATAATCTGTTCTCTTGGCAGTGATCAAAACATATGATGACCGAAATCTAACATGGCTGCCTCCCTGAGTTGTCGTTCACTCATTCATAGGAAGGAGAATATAAGCCAGAGTTAATTTATAATGGGTATATAACTGATTTCATAAATGTTTCCATACAGCTCTACGGTGATCAGGTTAATTCACGTAGCCATAACCGCTGCAGGAAAGTCTGTCATCTTCGTCGATACAAAACACGACCCTAGCGATACGAAGCACAATGTTCCATCTAGGTCGAATCGACATGAGATCATCAAAATAGGGTCTGGCAATACATGGAGTCCGAATTATACATTGTACCGTACCTTAGGAGAGTCTCTAACATAAACTATAGTAGAGATACCATCTCCTTTAGAAGAAAACCACTTCATGAATTATATTTCCTTAAGAATCTACCAGCCCTTTGAAAAGTGCGTACCCGCCATTATCACGGTACATCGGAACTCATCACGACTTGTCAAGACAACTCATACTTCCGCTAGACCGGAATAACAAGAATCTAGTCCCTCCTACCCATCCAAAATATACAATATAGGACTGATTCTACTTGTACTAATAATATGTAATACATATGAATTCAGGCCATAAACACAATAAGCAAATTAATATATTTTCTGGCCCTAAAAAATAAGTACAAACGTAAGCGCAATATCCTTGCGCCGGATCAATATCCAGAACGATTACTCCTATAATCAAAAGTGTGAATCAAACATGGATTCTCTCGCTTTTACCATAGACAGCATTTTCATACACAAATGAATGAATGTCTATATTTTTCCCATATTAAATAGCCATATCGATTTTTGTAATATGTGCGTCAAAATATGCACGCAACAGCAGTCATTGCAGCCTGGCAGTAAGAACGTTGAGAACCCAGCACTTGTCGACACCAGCAAGATTTTGTTGCCACCCTTGCACATTAAGCTGGGTCTCATGAAACACTTTGCCAAGGCAATGGAGAAAACAGATGAGGCTTTCAAATACCTCATCAGAAAATTTCCAAGACTGAGTGAAGCTAAAATAAGAGAGGGAGTATTTGTTGGTCCACAAATTCGAAAACTTCTTCATGATGACGAGTTTCTTTGCGTGTTTCATGGCAAGGAAAAAGCAGCATGGCTAGCATTTAAGTCAGTGGTGGACAATTTTCCTGGAAACAACAGATCTGATAATTACAATGAAATTGTAGAAAATCTCCTTCTGAAGTATGAGTCTCGGCTGCAACATGTCTTTGAAAATTCATTTTCTGGATTCTCATCTGGATTTCTTTACGTCAAACTGTGGAGCGGTCAGTGATGAGCATGGTGAACGATTTCACCAGGACATTGCTGCTATGGAGACAAGGTATCAAGGCAATTGGAGCCCTTCAAGGCTTGCTGATTACTGTTGGACTGTAACAAGAGACACCTCATCGATTGACTACAAGAAGCAAGCAAAGAGAGCTCGAACAGCGACTGAATAATGACGGAATGGGTTCAAATGTGCCTTTTTAAAACATGATGTGTGAACTTTAAATAATGTTTTTATGTTGAAATATCAATTAATTGAGTATGTAACCACAATTTTTATAATGCTAAAGTAGAAAGAATAGCTGTTCACCCCAGAGAATTAAACAAGCATACATTATTTGTATTACTGTAATGTAAATTCATTATTTAAAAAAAAAACCAGAGCCAATTGGTGATTCATTATGATATTTGAAATCAGCATGTCAAAAGCAATAAGAAATGGTATATTTAATTTCTGGTACAAAAAACTTTTGAAAATTTGTTGACTAGTGTAATTGGTATTTTTGATTCATTGTTTACACTCCCTTCCTTCAATTCTTGTCATGTCGGAATTTCATTGACCATCCTTACTGATTATGGTAAGCAATGACTTTCGTTTAATCCCATACTGACACCTATTAGTCGTAACACATTTCCGACCAGACAATCGGTAGCGCCCGATTAATAAGTAAACAACCTTGAGATGGCCACAGTCGATTGTCTTATCACTGATTATATTTTATATCGGGCCAGCTTGTTGCTTGATAGTGTTTGCTGGACTAAGTAAATGACATAATCATTTCCAGGCCGACTTGTTGTAGGCAAGGGTTACGATAATTATCCATCTTGAAAGATTATACGTGACGGATCTATGAAGTCGTGAATGTAAACATGATCAATAATAAACAGAAGAGAGAATACCTTATATGGTAAGTGACTTGTAGACATCACATTTGTGTGTCACACAGAAATTTTCCATGAGAGGGTACTGGGAGATACCCCTACCAATATACGCAAAATTTAATACTATCGATTTGGCATTTGAGATGTTAAAATACAACATTTCTTATTGGAGCCCTGTCATTTAGTACCCATGTAGATGATTAGGCCGAATTTTGCCTTATAATCTAGCGCCTTTTGAGTCTACGGCACTGATAAATTCAAGTCGTCAAGAAAACAGTCAGACAAGCCAGAATAAGGAATACGATAAGGATTTCACTTTATAGGACCGGACAACGTGTTTAAGCATCCTGTGTACTTACTCTCAAGAAAACTCTCTCTTTATTAATACTGAAAGCCCGGAATCCTAGGAACCTGAACACTAAGCCATAGTGGGATTCTATTGTAAAGTAATACCCCAGACCACGTGTAAGAGGCATCCTAACTATTCCTCTGAGCAAGAAATCTGTATTCCCAAGTGTTTGGGTCGCTGGCGCCAGTTGGTTGTACTAGTCTGTGGAACAAGTGTGTGGTGTAAGTGGCTTTCAGTCAAAGCTAGACACTAACATCAGACAGGTCTTAAAAGACGTTGGACCATCTTCGCAATTACCCCACGATACAACGAGGAACGTGTTGCGACCACCAGACTTGACCAGTGACGAGAAGAACCAGTCTCCTATCGCACCCGCCATAACCTGCAAGGAATACGCATCGGCTGGAGCAGAAACCAACCGACATCTTACTGGCAGCTAAGTACACATTCAGAGCCAAGTGAACTCTTTTCTGTAAGAAAATTTGCAAAAAACCCTTTCCAGATCATCAGCAGTGATGAAATTTTACAGAAGATTATTAATTCACCCCACCATTATTTATTTTACATATTTAGCTATAACTGTTTATTAAATTTGTTACCAGTATATATATATATATATATATATATATATATATATATATATATATATATATATATATATATATATATATATATATATATATATATATATATATATATATATATATATATATATATATATATATATATATAGTAATTTATACTTGATATTCAGTCATTTTGAGGGGTGAACTGCACACGTATGTCTCAGTCATTTTAAATACTTATAACAGATCTGTTGAAGTAATATTTTACTGATTTAAATCAGTTGGGGGCTCATCAAAACATTCTTACCGCTCATAGAAGGTCAGGGAAGATAGAAAGTTTACACGTTTATAACATATAATATATGTTATAAATGTTTATACAATACCAGAAACCTACCCTCTGTTCTATACTACTGTTCTTAAGTCTTCTATCATTTACTAGACACAGTATCAAGGTCTTTGTCTTGTGTGGACTGACATATACTGTATAATAGGGGAACGACAGAAGTGATTGCGTCATTAATAAGGCTAAGCTGCCCATTGTAAACTTCCGGTGTTGTCTTGCGTTTCGCACTAATGACCGGTCATCAAAGCATCTTTTTTATGGGGATGCCTGGCTGGCCGGGAGGATAGTGTGATTCGCTTGTATAGCTAGGCGGTGTTGTCGTACGAAAGGTTCGGGGTTCAAATCCTAGGTAAGCCAATCACGTCTGTTGTTTTTCTGTTGTCTAGTGTTCTACTTCTTTATTTCTTACGAGTGCCTGAAAACATACCTTTATGTTTGTCTAATATTTATTTGAAAGTTTACACGGCCTGGACCCAATCAGTCGTAGTTCTTGATATCTTAAATTCCTATGAGGCTCCCTAAAATTGAAGCACCATTCTTCATTTCACATGTCTGTCAAGAGTAATCTTGAACTAACGGTAGATACCTTTGAAGACCCTCAGTAGATACTCTGAAGCTAGGCCACTGTTGGACCATCACTGTAGAGCAAGGGGAGAAAATACCGTTACAAGTGGTGTCTTTAACATGTTAAAATATATTATTTGGTCAAATTTTTATATCTGTTTAATTTTCTTTTTTTAATTTGATGCCAGAGACACACTGAAAGACTATTTATCAGCGTCATTATTTATCTCTATGCTGCTGATGGAGCATTAAGCCACTATTGACGATGGACCTCTGCAGGAAGCTTGCGACAAATCATTCATGAACTTTTGCACCTGTAGTTTATGTAGCAATATGTTTTATATGATAAATTTACCTGCCCTGTATACAACCTTATTTTAGTTGCCTCTTACGAATTAGCGGAGGGTGTGGTAGTCATATTCTTTCTCTGTTCCCTGGAGACCCCCGGGAATTAAATGGGTGTGGAATCCTTTAATTCCAAAATAATGTTAACAATTTTTTTTTTTTTTTAAAGTTAACCATGAAGTGGGAAAAATGAAAAAGTGGGCCTATAAGTAAAGAGTGGTGTTTACACGAATGTCGTTTTTCTTCCTGTCTTCATGTCCCGCCTTCTGGGACATCATCTCTCTTCTAATTATCGATACATTCAGTTTAATGTGGGCGTTAATCAAGGATTTGCCGACGATGTCTAGATGTTAGCTCGTCTCCTGGAGCAGACGAAGATTTGTGAGAAAATGTGTCACAACCTGCAAACATTAATTTAGTATG